>WOVY01003468.1:0-162597 GCA_013436015.1 Rhipicephalus annulatus | reverse complement strand
GAAGCGCTGAAATAGCAAAGAGGACGTTAATTTGAGCGGCGTCATTAACGAGACACGGTTGCGTCACAGCCAGTCACTGCGGTGAACATAAGTGTCGTAATGACTGCATACATTTTTTTACAAACAGTTTATGAAAAAAAAGTATCTGATGGAGAAAATCCCGCGTGTTGTATAAATCTCATTTTTTCGCTGACAGGACTTCCTTTCACTGTTGTGTTTACCTGATAAAAAAAAGAATATAGGCGTCTCATTTAGTGCCTAAATTAGGTACAAGGCGCTTGACAAGCCGGGTAATGGCTCGCCAATTATTTGCTTCAGGGGAGATTTACATGGCAAATTCATTGGATGGGTGAGATGGGACAAAATAAAATACTTGCGAACGCGTTTGGGTACGAGACAGGACGAATGATTGTGGTTGTATTGTCGAAATAAGTCAGGGATTGCCAATGTTTTAGCTGTTCAATAAGGTAAGTTTATTCTAAAGATGAAAAAAGAGGTGTACGCATTTTGTGATGGCTTACAGTTTTAATTGATCTGTCTTCATCAAAAGAAAAGGGCAAGTAAAACACCCCCCGTACCATCAAGGCCCTCGTGAGGCCACGTGTAAACACAGCGATCAGTTATCGCGTTCAAACAAATAAATACTGAAGGGTGATCCATACACTGGAAGAAGAAATATATTTGACAGTAGCATTATTTCTATTAAGCAAGAAACGTTTTAGATCCACTTGTTAGTGGCCTTCAAGTGACCTATCACAGAGAGCCAGCGTTGTTATTCAGGTACTAAAAGAGATAATAGACAGAGCCGGCATGTGCCCCGGTGGTCTATATATTATTACTAACCTCTGTACACCAGTGGTTCGTCAACACGCATTGGCACATTTCGGTCAATCAATATCACCAGTTCATTGACTGACATCTGTACTACTATAGAAATAACGCCAAGCCTGCGCTGAGAGCGCAGCCCAGTCACAGTGAAATCTAGAACCCGCTGTAAACTTTTCTTCTTTTCCAACTACTCTTGTGGCTCTCATCCATTGTGGGAGGGTTGGTCAAGAATTTAGCGGTCCTATAAATCTTACTGAATTTAATGTAATGAAGGTTACAGAATATAAAAATTAAAAATTTTAGAATAAATTTTGATTCTCATTCAAATGTATACGTAAATATAAAGTTTTTTATTACTAACTCATAATGAATTAAATCACAGGCCCAATTTTTTCAAGAAAAGTATAAATAAATTACGTGAAAGTTGTGCAAGTGTCGACACATAAGTATATAGTATAACATAGTTTGTTAGTTTGTTGTTTTCATTCAAATAATGCCACACAGCCACGCAAACCTTCGCACTGGTGAACCCAAAATAGGGGCTTCAAGGTATAGAATCACGGGTATGGATAAATTCATTCCTATAGCACGTAAAAAGATGTTTCAATTTGGATCTTCCAGCTGTAGTTAATCACCTAGAGGTAAAAAAGTCACAACTTTGCCGCAAATGCGAAGCAATGAAGGCAATAGCAACAAATTAGAAGGTCACGCGGAGAGTGGAAAGCAGATCGAAACGTGCCCCTCATTTCTCACACACATATAATGGACGAAACGTACTCACAGGTAAAGATGCATGCGAATAAGCGTCTCAGTTGTTACTTCGCTGTGTCTAAAAGCACGCGCTTTTCGCAAACGGAGACTGCAATGATTGCATTGACCTCTGTGCGCCCGGTAACTACAACAGAATCGTTCCAGGTAAAGCCCGAGGCCAGTCAAGACATACGATCCTCCCCTCCTACGCACCGTGAGATAAGGGCGTGCGAAGGAGCATTGCTCCCCTCCTCTAAGCGGGGCAAAGTACGTGTGGGAGATCAGAGCGTACGCCCCCGCGCGATGTGGCGATGTGCATTTATTGCGTAATCTTGCTGGTTAATGCCGAAACACCATAATTTCCTCCGATAGCCCATGAGCAACGGTAAGTGGTGGATACGAATAGCTTACCGTTTGAACGGTAGATGACGTGCTCCTCGGTGGCTCGGTGGTTAACGCCTCGCACTCAAGATTGAGGAGACCCAAGTTTAATTCCACGCGCCGGAGTGTATTATAGATACGTATACATACACGGTGAGTGACGCCTACGTTGACACTGACGCCGGCGGCAAAATCCAGCTGAGAGCGTCTATATAATTGTTATCGCAATAAAAGAAGTGATCTACAGTTTTTAGCTCGCCACAGAAGGCGCACATTGGAGAAACATCTTGCGCAGACCTGTGCTAGTAGAAATTTAGCTCGAGCATTCGACAGCGCAACCTCGTAATTGACCCTTCTAGTTTACGCGCTTCACAAGTTGATCGGCGCCAGGAATATAGTAATTGCTGATATTCTGTGGAATTTGTCAGCGCTGTACCTGAAAAGCTTTTCATAATGTTATGCCTGTGGAAACGCGCAGCCCTACATTAGCGAATAGTGGAAAACTTGGTAAGAACGGCCCACTTATTGATGAGTTCGCTAAAAGTCGGCCAATTTATTTGGGAACAGCCGTTATGACCAAGCTTTTTCAAACTCCCCTGAGGCTTTTTCGAACTCCCCTCAACCTTTTTCGAAGTCTCCCCAGGCTACTAAAACAAATTCCTGCGAGGTGCACCACTAGGCCATGAGTCATCTTTTTTTTTAAGTTGCAAGCACCCACTACAACAGTTTTCGTGATTCTGCGCAAAAGCAATGTGTCCACTACAACCTGTGAAGCAGTGTGTTAATCTAATTCATGTTATGGCTGACGACCACGAAGAATTACGGCTGAGATTTTTGCAGTGGGTTGGAAGGCTTAAACCAAAGAGGTTTAAAATACAACGAGTTTTAATGACCCGCTAGTTAGGTATTTTGCCTTTTCTGACATTCGGCTGTTATTTTACTTTCCTACCACGCTATATTACATATCTTAACGTGAGAGGAAAAAAGAGACAGAGGAAACGAACTTTTCTTGAAGTCCTGAGGAAAGAGATAATTGGGTCTTATGGGCTTCCTTGGCAACTAATATAACTAACTTTGTGAGCTATGTATACTCACTGTTCTATAATTTATATTTATCAAAATTCAAATGCAGTAGGGACTCATTCAATATTCTATTATTCGTCGACATGCTGTAGAAAACCGTGGTACCTGCATCACACCTTTAAGGCAATATGTAAGCTTTGTTGGTGCTGCGTGGGTGAAGACTATGAAGAATTATGGCTGATTCATTTGTTGTGTGTGGAAGCATTGAAATATCAACTCGTTAACCAATTAGACTTGCGTGACGCCTGGTTTTCATTTTAGTATTCGACCACGCTATATGACATATTTTTACATAGTTCGTTCCCGACATAAAGCATGTGCCGGGTCTTTTTTGTGAAGTAGTCTCGAGCACCGGCGTGGCTCGGTGGTAGAATACTGGACTGCCACGCAGAGTGCATGTAGGTTTGATTTCCGTTTCATGCGGGCTGGGTATGTTTGCTTATTTTCTTTTCTATCTTTGGTACGATAGCGGTTACGGACTAGAGCAGCGGCGGACAACTACGGCACCATATACTCCCATTTTTATAATCTCATGCCAGCTTTCGCTGCAAAATATCAATTCACTCTGGTTGTAGTGATGCAACGACAGGCACCTCAATACCTCTTTCCTTGCCGGAACAAAGAAACCGGTGTTTAAAAAACGTTTCGCAAATATTTTATAGCATTTATTTGTCCGGTGCATTGCAAAGTGCATACATACCCCCGTTTTTTTACACGCTAACCTTTGAGCCCAACTACGCCTAGCGACACGAGTGGCGCATAAGCGTTAAAAAGCCTCGCCATCCGCCCGAAAGAGGACTCCGCGAGCACCTTGTGTTTAAGGTGCCTCGATGTTCGCGTGCCTTGTGTCCTCTACGTTGTCTCCAAATAGAAGGAGATACAAAGAAAAATAAAGGGACAGTGATTGAAAGAGAGGGCGAGATGAAACCGGGGTGCAGAGTAATTACGCGAACAGTCACGTGTCGCGAAAATGGCTCAAAAAACAACGTCCGCCACAACCTTCTTACCGCACGAAGCGACTTCTGACGGATTATGTTTCTCGTCGGATATTGCACTGTCAGCGACACAGGCACAGCCACTGCGAAGCCATTGTGAGAATATAAAGAGAGATGCCCAGGCAAAAGTTGTATCTCTGGCACCTCAAACAGTCTTGCAAAGATGTAGAGGGCTTATGAGGACAGCCCGACCAGCGGCGCCCAGAGAAAATTATTTCGGGCTGAAACACAGGGCCTTTACGGACCGTCGGCTCAGCTTTAATTTGGACTGGTCGTCGTTATTGCCCTGACCATTGTTGTCTGACGCTTGTGCTATTCGTCTTTTTTATTTTTTTGTTTATTTTTATACCATATTTTAACTTCTCTACTCCCAGGGAGTCTCCACTTTTCTTTTCTTCTTTCTCCGAATTCTTTACGTTGTTATGCAGGCGGGCGTGCTTTCATGTGCATCATGGCGAAAACTAAGGATCCACCAGTGTTTCCTCATGATGTGCTCGCTTTTTCTGCATTTAGGTTCGTTATTCCTTTCTCTATTACTTTTTTCCGCCTTGCTTTTCTGAAATTTATGCATTACAACGTCCCTCTGGACTCTAGCCCTCTCCCCTTCCTGTTCATCTCATACGACAGTCTCTCAGTACAGAACATTTCTTTTCCTTCTATACTTCACCAGACGCGGCCTTGAGGAAGAAATCATTCTATCTTGAAAAAAAAGACCCAATTTGAAAGGAAGAGAAGACAGACGTCCCAGAAAAAACAACAGAAACAAGAGGTTGGCTCGAAATTAATTTAGGTGCCCCGGCCTTAGCGTTCGAGAGTGTATACAGCTGGCTGCCTGCTTCTGCTTGTCTTCTTTTTTCTTTACTTTCCCTCACCCACCAGCTTCTCTCAGATAGATATTTTAAACCCTTTTCATTTCTTCTCGCCATCATTTTCGAGGTTGTTATTTGTCGTCCCCCGTGTCTTCAGCCTCGGTAACCCCTTCCGTTTGTTGCCCACTCCGTTAGGACTGCGTCGTCGTCTTGGCCCGTTCTGTGTTTCTCTTCAGTTTCAGTTGCGTTTCCACGCTCAGCTGCGTTAACAAACTCCTCAGCGCCTAATGTTTGTGTCCGCGTATGTGCTATTTGCATTGGTTTTCAAGTACGTGCCTAATGAACATGCAAGACCACAAGGCGTGTATTCGCTTGTTGCACCCAAATTTTCGGCTTCAGAATTCCTGGAAAGACAAAGCAGGAGCCGTTTGCACAGGGACTGGCTTTATTTTTTGTTTCCTTAAATGTTTATTTGATCTTCAATTAATCTTAACGTTTTGGCAGCTTCCCCTTAAATGCACACTCTATGGCCTGTTCACGTTATCTCACATCATTGTCTTTAAAAAGAGAAAAAAAACCCTGATCGAATTGACTTATTTATGGAACTTGTCAGTTACGCAGAGTTCGAAACATTGTGTTTATGCAAATTTTTAACAGTGCAAAATGCGAGAACATTACAAAACTGTTTCGCCGCCTTCTACGCGGCGCGTGAGCCCTGAAGGTACAAAAATCACAGGTCAAAAATTTTCAAGTGATAATACGAGTTCCCAAGTGATAAGACGGGGTCATCGTAATGCTGGGTTCGTAAGAATGGGTTGCATTTTGTCGCCATCAAATAGTAAACGATAGGCTGATTACCAGTAACACAACGCTTTGTTTGGTGAATTATTGATCATGAAGACAACCCATGCTGCACTGGAGGGTCTGGCACTGCTTGTTAAAGGGGACGCTACAAATGGTTCATTCACATTTGTAGTTAGCGTGCACAATTGATTAAGCTGTTTCAATGCGACAGCTGCGCGAGTTTGTGAATGCTACTCCGAGCCGTTGCCATCACAGCAGCATTTCATCAGTCCATGAAATATTTCTTGGTTTTTGCAGCGTGGGTAATGGGTTGAAGTTGCACTGTATACCGTTGAAGTAAGACAGTATTCCAATGATTCAATACCGTATTGCGGCCAATACGGTGAAGTACTTTCGCAAACGACTGTAGTCGGTGAACCATTGCCTTGCATGCCTTGCTTCATCCAAAAAGAGACCAAGAAAGTGTCACGGTTGTTAATTAACCAAGAACCGCAACACTGTTTCAGTGTGAACTAGTTCAACAAAACAAAGGTCACCACTGATAAAACACTGTAGTTACCACGTAACTTCTTATAGTGCCGGTACCACGACTGAGGAGGCTACACAATGGGGGCAGCATTTCACCAATTATCTTTCACTAGATTGCGAAGATGCGTCCTTTGCGGTTATGAAAAAAAATAACTTTGTTTACATAAAACGACACACTGTAGAACCATTTATCGGTACATAGCTCATTATTCATTGTCTTCGCTGCAAGGTTACAAACAAGCGCCGCCTGTCAACCGTAAATAATTGGCATGCGCGAAAGCCCTTGCAGACGGGAGAAATATGGCGCAAAGATTTCACAGGCGGTCGTGTTTCCTGCAGGTCAGTTTCTTTCCCTGTCATTATACATTTGCCGAAAGGAAAAAAAAGCAGACCAGGTTTTCGGAAACACAAATAACAGGTTCTCGCTTCAATATCTAGTTCATCCATCATTCTTTGCTCCTATTCAGCAAACAAGATTTCGCTATAAGCAAAATCAAACAAACAATGAAACGACTAAGCAAGCAAACAAACGCATCATTCAAGATAAGGAGAAGGGTCCGGACGCACGTTCAAAATTAGCTTTGCATTGTGCGCGCCTGATCCGGTTTGGAGGCGGTGCGCTTCCTCTTGAAGATCGCTGGGAGAGCGTGCATGCACCACTGTGCGTTTGGTTCCTATATTGCGCGAGAGTTGTTCGGAGCTAGAAGAGGTGAAGTGATTGCAGAAAGTACGTCGAGAACAACTAATTTTGTTGTGCACCCCCCCCCCCTCTCCTTTCTAGACGGTACCGAGCGGGTACACTGCGTATATCTGAGGACAAACACAGCTTTCTCTTGACCACTCTTGAGATCGTGAAAGACAGAACTAATAAATTAAGGAAAAAAGTGAGGGAGATGACAGCGTAATAGAAACGACGTTTACGCTGATAAAAAGCGTTCGAGAATAACACTCCGTAACACGAAAAGCAGATTTTAAAGATGAGAAGTAGCGTGGGTCTCAAATTCTAGGACAACAGTGGAAATACTTTTCTTTGGTATATATATGCTAACGACGTGGCCCGCATAAGATAAATCTTTGCTATTTCTACAAGAAAGTCACAGCAGTGAAACAACGAAAACCGCGGCGGGGCTCGACTCAGTAGTGGCACACCTAACATCATAATGGCTTACAGAGGGCGATAGAGTAGCTAGCTTTCCCTCGTATAGTCGCGCAGTATGGCTCATCTAACAATGACAAAATTGAGATGGTCTTCTCTGCTCCGGGTGTAAATACTTTCGGGCACCCGCTCACAGCAGCAATTCAACTGTATATCGAAATTATCTGAATTTATTAATGAACTGCGCAGTGTGGCAAGGGTGAATGCACAGAACGAACGAATTTTCACTTGAAAAGTTAATCACCGAAGGTTTCGTGGGCCAACGCCTGAATATTTTATACAATTTACTATGAACTATTAAAAAATTGTAAATAAGGTTACTATATACGTTACTTGTGACACAAACAATCAAAAGGTGAAACATTACCGTTATTAGCTCAAAAAGTAACGCATGTTACTTCTGCCGTTACTCTAAGTT
The DNA here is from genome assembly GCA_013436015.1 of Rhipicephalus annulatus. Classification (NCBI taxonomy): domain Eukaryota; kingdom Metazoa; phylum Arthropoda; class Arachnida; order Ixodida; family Ixodidae; genus Rhipicephalus; species Rhipicephalus annulatus. The sequence continues at coordinate 154,845 of WOVY01003468.1, read as the reverse complement.
CATAAATTTGAATCAGCGTATCCCCACCGCAGGAAGCAATATAACAACTTAATAAACCTCATGTATACACTTCACAGAGAGCGTCTAACAATAACGGCTAATTTAGTTATATTACTGGCATAATTAGCCCGCACTGTACACAGGCGCCAGATTTTAGCAACGATATATTTAGCAACCTGATATTACCCTAATACATGACCATTATGTTTGCCTGATATTGCACTTAATGTACAGTGGCATATAACTTCGCAGTTTTTGGTAAAGCCATTCCTCACAGTAACAGTTAGCAGACCATGTAATTGCGTCATCAACGTTCATTCGAAAGAAATTATCTCGGATGTATCAATAAACTTGCAGTAAGTCTGATGGTGTGCCGCTAGCAAAACATATGCGCATATTTTGTAAGAATAAAGTATTCATTAAATAGCCCTCTTGAAAAAAATATGTACAGCGTGAATCATTTTTATTCCTTTATGTAGAGCGTGAATAGAAGCGTAAATTTGGAGTGTTCTTTCGAAGGCGTTCAAGGTCAGTCTTGCTCGTTCACAAATTCAACGTACACAAAAATAAATACGAGCTCAGAAGCATATAAAAGCAAACTTTAATTTTGAAAATATAATGTTAAACAGTGCTATAGCATTTCGGAAACAACTTGTTAGCAACTACAACTTGTGGAGTTAAAGCAGCAGCATGTACTTCTCAGAGATCATTGTTAACCATGACTCGTTTCTTAATGAAGGCGTGCGCAGTGACAGTAAACAGCCATTAGACGTGCGCATTTTTATTAATTTATATATTTGTTTACTCATTAACTAAATAATTTATTTACTTTAACATACTGCAGGCCAAATTCGACGGCCCAATGCAGGAGGCGCGTACATGTAAGAGAACATTAACATGAACAAGCGTATCTGAAATGTACACCTTCATCAAAACGTTTAGTACACAAACTAACAATTAAATGTATAAGCGGCACAACTATAACCTGATCACGGGTTCATTTAGAAGTAGTGCAAAAAGTCAATGTAGAAACCGACGCATCAGACATTAGAACTCTGGTACCATAGATTTACTGACAAACATTCTTCGGGATAATCATATTGCCACGCTGTCTTGGTGGCAGAAGAGCAGAGCGAAGAAGTGAATGGCTGATGTGGCTGAGTAAACAGTCGTCCACTTCGAGTTCCTGTCTATCGTTTCCTCTCACGACAATATAAATAAGGTACTTGAATGACAAACTCTTTCGTTCCGATATCGTTCTCGGAAACAAAAATTTTTACTGAAAGAAACTGTGCGGAAAAATATAGGCTTCAAAGCATGTGCCGGCAAGTGATGCGTTTTTTCTTGACGTCATACTTCTACTATCAACACCTGGTAGGTCGATAGCAGTCCACTGATGTGACATACATATTGCCTGTGCCTACGAGACGATGGGACTTTTGTGTGAGACTCCTGAATCATTGTAATAAGAAGCAACGACTAATGCGACGTCTCATGTTACCTAAAATTTTAACGAAGTGCACCACCTGCTACAGTTACGAAATTGCAACGAGTATATATGCTACTAAATTACCGAAAAAATCCTCACGTCACCACTGGCGATGACACTTGTAACGCCTTGCCACCACCACAAGTTTGACAGCGCTTTCGGCCTGCGCGACCAAGCTACTCATAAAGTCCGTTCCTTCGCTTCGTAAGCGAAGTTCAGATGGGCTTGGCAGATTTTTCATGCTCCCTTTTTTTCAATCTGCGGAAACAGTAAAAAATCTTCATGCGAACTGGTTCTAACTGGGCTATCTGTCAAACTTTTAGCTAATGGTGGCAGCAATGTTTGTGTTAGTTTTAGTGACCCCACCCTAACCAACTCACAACAGTGGTCTTTGCCACAGTTCGAATATTCGTCCAATCTATTCAAAGCAGGGTGGGTAAAATGCGAAAAAAAAATTAAAATAGCGAATATTTATTCTTACTTCACTCCTTACAATTAAACATTATGCGGAAATTTTTCTTAGGGTACAAGGTATGTCCTACATAAGTATTGCCATGCTGCCACCATTCGAAACATTCTTTTAAAGTTGAATAAACAGGGCTCCAGATGTCTCCTTTTGCCCCAACCTGCGGGGCAAAGTGAGACACTGCGTGGGGCAAAACAAGACAGTGTGAAAAAAATTTATTCGTTCAAATTATTGCTGTAGAGAGACATTAAATTAATTCTGTTTGTTAGTAAACATTCTTAAAGAGCCCAGTCTTTGCACTCGACGCGTAGTATCTAGACAGAACGTGGTGTTGTGTTGCTCCGAAACTCCTTGCAAATCAAACATCATCAGTCTTTCTTTGTGGCAATCTTGTCTTTTGTTGAACGTGTTTGCATCTTATTGGACTATTTCTCATTTAAGGCTAGATATGTTTAGAACTCGCTTATTTGCCTCTTTTTGCTGTTTTGATGAAGAAATGCTTAGGCGCTTCATGGCTTATAACTTCGTTCACTGGGATTTGTAATTCAATGAACTTGAAACTGCTGAATTCACATTTTCTAGCACCTGTTCTTATTTTTTTCAATTAGAGCATTGGAGAAACCTCGTTAAAGCTATCCCAAGATGTGTCAGTGAATGACTTGGTTTGGATATTTTGCCAGTTTTTTATGCGCCTAATGAGAGAATCCTTGAAAAAACATCGATGCAAACACGAATGAAGGCAGTATGTCCTGAACTGCAATCACTGCATTTTTCTATTCTTTTTTGCTCAGTAAACAGTGTATGATATTCTGTTGTACGTCCTAGCCCTTCTAAGCAAAGAAATATTTTATTGAATAGTATAAGTTAATGGTTAAATTAATGAGACCCTCTCAAGGCAATTTAATATCTTTTTATCGCATTTTGCCTTTCTCATATACGAGAATTTCAAAAAAAATTCTGCTTGATCCCCAGACACAAAACAAACTGAATTTTTTGGTGTTATGTAGCCCTGCGACTGAAGTAAAAAAGAAATTTTTACTTTACTGTAATGACGCTGGAGTAGCTTCATGCAAGGATGCGAATATTTGGCTGGGCATAGTTTCGCCCCTTTTTGACGGGTCACGAACACACTGACACCAGCCGTGTAATTTTTCCCGCACGAACAATCTAAGAAATATTAAACTTGTGCACATAAAAGGTAGACAAGAACGAGCAGTAATTGCTGGAAAACAGAAACTAAAGAAAAGTAGTTTTTGTATTGAATATACAGAGGCCGGCAAAGTCAAAATGTTGCGTATCGCTCCCTGTCTCATTTTACCCAAATCTACCCTTTTAACTTGAAGCGATAGCTATACGAATCAAATTATTTGATTAGATGCTACTCGATTCACATTCGAAATTCGAATATTCACACACCTCTCGATTGCAGGAATTCGGAGTAGCGTATTTGTGACGGTATCTTTCTTTCTGTAAGACCTCGCGTGACATGGTGGAGTTTCGCGACGTTCACTTGCCAGACAGTTCCTTCCTCTATAACACCTGCTCCTTCTATTTCACTTCCACTACAGCAACAACAACCAATCCTCGCTCCGCCCACGCTCCAATATGGCGCGTCGTAATACTTCTACCCACCTATCACTAATCCAATGGAACTGCCGCGGCTTTCGGGGCAAGCGCGCACCGCTGCAGCTCTTAATACCTGCCCTCCCTGCCATACCCAAACTTCTTTTGTTACAGGACACGCAACACCAAGCCAAACTTCCAAGTTACCATGCAGTACACTAAGACCCCACTGACACTCCCCGAGTGTCCACACTTATTCATCGCACCCTTACCTACCAAGAACACACAATCACCTCCTCCACTCCGTGCGTCCTCATAGAACTCATCCCCATGAAACTTAACACACCTCCGATTTTTATAGCCAATATCTACCACACCCCACGCCAGGCCATGGCCACTCTCGATGCGCTATTGCAGAGAATTCACCGCATCGCGGGCCGAAAACCCCCTACTCATAGGCGGCGATTTTAACTCTCAGCATACAGACTGGGGTTATCGGTACACCACAGCACGGGGTCGCAGGCTTTGGACTACCATTCAAGACTTGCGCCTCACTACACATAACAACTTTCTCACACCAACCCGAATCGGCAATAGCGTAACAATGGACACTAGTCCAGACCTCACACTCAGCCGTTCTCTCAAAGATATCTCATGGTCTCGTACACAACACACACTTGGAAGCGACCATTATATTATCTCCATACAAATACCTCACACACCACACAGACCTCGACTCCTCACCCACAATCTGATTCACTGGGACGCTATCCGATTCGCTCGTCGGGAACTCCCCAATACCCGATACAAGACATTGATCATTGGGTCTCATCTCTCCTAGATGATATAACCGCACACACACAAAAGATTACCACACCACCCAACACCCCTACATTGGACACTCGCTTAGCCCACCTCTGGGAGGCGCACCACAGCATACTGGAGAGATGGAAACGACAGAAACATAACAGAAAGTTAAAACGCCGACTGGCTACGCTACAGACACAAATAACTGCGCACGCCGAGGAGTTGTGTCGTTCCAACTGGGGTCAGGTGTGCAACACCATAGCTGGCAACCTCTCTACCAAGTACGCATGGCACCTCTTACGGCACCCTATCGACCCTACACACTCACGCACAACGTCACAACATCACATTACACGCCTACTTCACAACTCCACGCTTTCCCCTGACACCCTTCTGGACCAACTACGCACAACACACACGGCACCCGGCACCTCCTCCCCTCTCCCGCCCTACACGGGAGCCCCGAATGAAGCCCTGGACAACGACATATCGGAGCAAGAGGTCCGTATGGCCCTCCAGAACATCTGAACAAGCTCTGCACCGGGGAAAGACGGGATAACTAACTCCATGCTCCGTAATCTGGATGATCAATCGATTGCACAGATTACAGATTACTTTAATAAATGCTGGAAGGAAGGCACCTTGCCGCAATCCTGGCGCCATGCCAAGATTGTATTCATCCCTAAACCTAACAAACCCCTTACCATATCAACCTCCGCCCCATTTCACTCACATCGTGTCTCGGGAAGCTTCTCGAGCACGTTGCTTTTAAACAGACTGACTCAACACATGCACGACCACAACCTATACCCGCACAGCATGGTGGGCTTCCGCCCGTGTCTCTCCGCCAAAGATGCCATGCTTCAACTGACGCACGGCATTCTTGATCCTCTCATCCCCGCTCATACTAAAGCCGTCTTGGCCCTGGACTTAACCAAGGCCTTTGATCGAGTAGAACACCGAGCGATCATGGCGGCTCTCTCCCCCCTCAGTGTGGGCGTTCGTATGTACGCCTACATACAAGCCTTCCTATCAGGACGCACGGCCGAGGTTCATATGGGCCCCCATGCGTCCCCTCCATATACCCTCAGTGTTGTAGGCACTCCGCAAGGTTCGGTCCTTTCCCCTTTTCTCTTCAATGCCACACTCATTTCCTTAGCCCGCGCTCTTCACAATATCCCTCACCTTCACCACACCCTCTATGCAGACGACATCACACTGTGGACCACCCACGGTAGTGATGGCGACATAGAGGAAACCTTACAACCGCCGCAAACATTACACAACAACACGCACAAAGCATTGGTCTCTCCTGTTCCCCGGAAAAATCTGAGCTGCTTCTCATACGCCCTTCACCACGTACTCTTCCCACTGCCCCCATCACCGTTACTCTGGACGGGCGCCCTATCCCAGAGGTCGACACAATCCGAATCTTGGGCCTTCACCTCCAAAATAACAGCCGTAACCCTTTCACTATCCGGAAACTCAAGCGGGTGACGGATGCGCTCTCGCACCTCGTCCGCAGAGTTTCTGGAAAACACTATGGCATGAAGGAACACGATTTGTGTCGTCTCATTCATGCCTTCATACTGAGCCGCTTCCTTTATACAATCCCGTATCTCCGACTTCGACAAGAATAAATAGCCACCCTGGATGCCATGCTTCGTAAAGCCTACAAGGTGGCCTTACACCTCCCCCCTAACACACAGACCACTAAACTTCTTCAGGTTGGGCTCCATAACACCACACACGAACTCACTGAGGCCCACAGACGAGCGCAATACACTCGTTTAGCTCAGACTTTCACCGGACGCTACATACTTAACACCCTCAATATTCACATACCAGCAGCCAACCCCACACTTCTACCAATCCCCCGACCCCTACACACACAGATAATAGTTAAACCTCTCCCAAGAAACACCCACGTTACCTACCATTCGGCCCGCCGCAAGGCCCGTGCAAAAGCTCTCCACGAATACTACGGTTCTGAAGAGGACGCCGTATGGGTGGATACAGCTTGCACGGGCGACGACGCGGCAGTTGAAGTCGTTGATCGCACACTCCAACCCATTGCAACTCTCCACCTTCCTCCTGCATCCATCCCGGAATCCTCGGAAGAAGCGGCGATCGCGCTTGCCCTCGCACACACTGATGCCCGGTACGTCCTTTCCGACTCGAAAACCGCGATCCTAAATTTCGCGCGAGGACGAGTCCACGAGAGCGCTTTCAGAATTCTCAGCTCGCCCACCAAAAACCCGGCCCGCCATGTGGAGCTGATCTGGGTGCCTGCGCACTCTGGAAGTCTCGGCAACGAAGCCGCCAATGACCACGCCCGAGGTCTCATCAGCCGGGCGGCGGCGGAATCGGAGTCGGGCTCTTCCGGGGAGCGCATGCATTCGTTCAACGAGATGACCCAGTCATATCGCGCCGAACGCCAGCTATACCCACCACCCCACCGATCCCTCAAAAATTTTCACCAAATATTATGGCGTCGCCTTCAGACCCGCACCCTTCCCTCCCCCTATTTTCTTTCCCGCATTTACCCGGGAGCGTACGCCCCGTCCTGTGCTCAATGCACTCACCCCCACGCTACCCTTACCCACATTCTCATGGAATGCCCGGCGGACCCTCCCCCGCGGGGCCCGGAGCCACTGACCACAAGGGAGGAATGGGAGACCTTGCTGCGCTCGACGGACCCGGCCCAAGCAGAAAATCGCCACTGACCGGGCCGCCCACGTCATGGAACTGCATGAAATCATGAACGCATAGCGCAGTGGGGTCGTGCGGGGACCCTGGGACGTAAGTGCCCAAATCCCTTGGTCTAATAAAGTTTTACCTCCTCCTCCACACAGAACCGCACAGAACCGTCCTTCTTCGCGACGAGAACTACAGGAGACGCCCAGGGGCTGTTAGAGGGTCGAATAACATCGCGACGAAGCATGTCGTCCACTTGCTCGTTGATTACACGGCGTTCTGTGGGAGATACGCGATATGACGTTGCCGTAGTGGTGGTTGTGCGCCTGTGTCGATGCGATGCGTAACAGTGGATGTGCGGCCGAGAGAAGGTTGAGCGACATCGAAAGAAGAGCGGAATTCTTCCAACAGGGCCAGAAGCTGGGAAGCGCTGGACCGGCGTAAGGTTGTCGGCAATGGAAGGACCGAATACATTAGTGGATGACGAAACAGATGTAGAAACAGCACTAAGCGTATTGGAACTTCAGCAGTGCGTGTCATCAGGTTGATCCAGGACTTGTGCGTCTTCGAGGGTTCCACGCTGCCGAGACACTCCCCTCGCACCAACGTACACTGTACGTGGATGAGTTCAGAACAAAAATAGTAGTGCTTGCCGTGGAGTGACTTGCACGTCGCGAAAGGAACCAGCAAGCCTTTTCTGGTGAAAACACGATGAGATGGCGAGAGGAGTGCAGTGGTGTCGGAAAGACTTGCGCAGGTAGACCGACACTGCCGCGGACGAGTTCGCAGGCACTTGCGTGTCGTCCCTGACGAGTAACTTGCTTGCAGCAGGTGGACTGTCGGCCGGCGTCAAAGAAGAGAATTGTGTCAGCTCTATTTCGCTGGTGCGCAATGAATGACGGCGTCGTAGCGGGAGAGAAAATCCCATCCTAGGATGACGTCATGAGAGAGCATGAAGGAATCATGATGAATTCAACGGCATACATCACGTCCTGAATCATGAGCGGCTGTACACATCGCTGTAGGGTGAATGATTCGGGCGCTAGCTGTACGGAGGGAGAGCCCGGAAGTGACGTGGTCACTTTGCGCAGTAATCGGCTAAGTTTTGAGTCCATGACGGATACGGCGGCTCCTTATCTACAAGGGCAGATGCACGAACACCATCCACAAGCACGTCTATCACGCTCGTTGGTCTTCCTGAGGGCTTCCGCAGTTCGACAGCGTCGCAGCCCTTGCCTCGTGGACTGCGACGACTAGTTTTCCTGGTCACCCTCTAGTGGACGTGGCCGCATCGGTGACAGTGAGCGACGTCGCGGAGAATGTGAACGGCGGGTAGATGGAGCGGGGCGGGACGACGGTGGACGTAGGCGGCCGGTTGGTCATAAAAGCGGCTCGATTGGCTGCGAAAATTGGAGGCGACCTGCGGTTGCTGCACACGATTGCAATAGCGTGTTACGTGACCGACGCAACCACAAGAAAATCAGATGGGGCAATTGTCAGCAGTGCGCCATCTGTTCGCGGGTCCCATCCATGTCGGAGAACGCGATGGGCGAGCCGGCTGCTGATATAACTGCATAGTAGGTGGCACACGGGGCACGTAAATGACGTCAGCATATGTAGGCGGCACAGTTTCTCTGAAGGCCTGGGGCCTGGCGATGTTTCGGTGTAACCAAGGGGGCCAGTCACAGGAATCGGTGGGGGTGGCCTGGCGACACTTGGGAGTAACTGAGTGGTGTAGATACTGGAGGCGGCTGGTGGTATTCAGGAACGACCTCCGTGATTTCCTGCTGAATGGCTCGGCGTAGGGGAGGGCAGAAGTGTGCTTGAGGGCTGTTGAGCACGTTGCGGGGAAGCAAAAGCCAGTAAAGAGACCTCGGGGCAACCTTCCTCACGCACGAATGACTTTATTTCAGCGAGCAAGGTGGTGTGGTCAGGAAGTGCTGAGAGGCCGAGAGACTCAGCGTCACGTGAGGGTGGTCGACGGGTCAATCGAGCGCTGCCGCCGCAGCTCCTCGTAACTTTGGCATAGTGTAATGATCTCTGCCACAGTGCGAGGGGTCTTGGCCAGAGCATGGTGAAGGCATCGTCAGCGATGCCTTTTAGAACATGGCGTCGGCGCAGGAGGAAGCGTTTGCTGAAGCGGCGTCATGGTACAATGTAGAAGGCACGGTACTGGATCTAAGCTCCAAGGGCATCTAATGCGAACCGAAGGTGTTTGAAGGGCACAGCACTCTCCACCAAATTGTTGAGACGTTTATTTGGCGGACACTTGTCGATGATGCTTGACAGCGACAGTCAATGCGGGTACTGACTCTCTGCACGAGCTGCTCTTCTTTTTTGCTAAAAAGGGCGACCACTAGAAGGCGCTGGAGAGGACGACCCACTGGCGAAGGCTTCGCCACAATAAATAATAAATAAATAAATAAATAATACATAAATAAATATATATATATATATATATATATATATATATATATATACTATATATATATATATATATATAATATATATATATATATATATATATATACGTGCTTCAAAAACCCCGACATGTAGTGTGTGCGCAAGACGAGTTGAGTGAGACAGCTGTTTCTCACGCAGTGCAGTCATTTTAATTAAAAACAAAAAGCTCGTAGGGTCCACCACCTTTGCGCGCGAATCAGTCTTCTTTTTTTTAACTATGGCGGCTTCCCATCAAATTCGATCGTGCTAGAGGCTCGATTGATAATTGACTAATGAAGAAGAAAAGAGACACAACCCCATTAAGCGTCGTCAGGAAGTCACGACGCCCGTCTGCGAGCACTTACACATTTTCTTCTTTATTTCCTTACACGTCGTCATAGCAAGTCACGGAGAAGGCTCTTCCGTGGTGAATCGAGTGAAGGCAATAATCAGAACACCCCCTACCCTTAAACACTGTTCTTTCGAAAGAAACGCGAGCTGGTCGTGCTCGCCTTAGAAGCCGATTCGAAACTCGCGTGCGTTAATCAGCGTGATCGTTTCGAATATTACACTGCACTGGCTCTACGTTCCAACTGGTCACGATCATAAAAATCGCGGGCGAATGAAGGAAAAAGAAAGCATGCATCAACACGCACACGAAATTATTATTCGCTCGTCCATGGAAAAAGAAGTGGCTGAAGAGGAGGGCGAGGACTTTATAGTGCATCTGGCGATATTTTAATGGCTGCCGCCTTTTTACGGCAGCGTTGTTAGAATACGATCTCGCATGGAAGAACAAACGAAACAGAAGGGTATAAGGGCGAAGCACAGAGAGGGAGAAGGGGCAATGTCTGATTCAGGCGCGCTTTGCAATAAGGGCAATGAAACTCCCACACGCGACGACGCTCGCCGAGTTCGGCTCAAATGAGATTGGCGCGGCCCGTATAGCGCACGCACTTGAGGCCCATGCAGAGCCGACGCGCGGGCAATACCGTCGCCGTCGTCGTTCGGTGCCGGAGAATATTTTAATTAAGGGAGGCGCGCGATGGAAGCACGAAACCCTACGGAGGCGAGGTGTACGTGGGGAACGAAATGAGAAGCGTTTTCAATCAATGGCAAATTAAATTAGAGCTTGTTGGGACGGCAGGAAGATCATAATAAGGGAGCCCTTCGAACGGAATAGGACATCGAGGCTATGCACGTCGAACGACGAAAGAGAAAGAAAGGAGGGAGAGAGAGAAAAAAGTAAGTGGGCGAAACGCTTGAAAGAGACCAGCAGCAATGATGGCGGATGTTCGTATATATGAGACGCTATATAACTCGCGTGGAAGTCGTTGATTAACGGAAGGAAGGAAAGGGAGAGAGGGAGAGGGGAAACAAGTGAACTATCACTCTTGGCTCGTTAGTTTCGTGTGGGCCTTTCTTTCGTTCGCACTTTAATCTTCGCCGAGCTCGATTGCGTCACTCTGATCTCACGAGAATTTTCGTGTCCGGCAACCACGCGACACCTGCCTCCCACGACGACAGTGGGCTACACTCACGTGACAACTTCTTTACTCATGGCTGACGAAGATAATAAAAGCGATAAAAATTTTTCGGCTGATTGGTAGCACCGACATTAAATTTGTCGCCACTAGCACTCGTGTCAAGTGCGCGCGGAACGAGTAATATACATGTAGCTATATATTGAGGATGTAGAACGGAGAGTATGGTTTCCCTGAAAAAAAAAAAACAGTTTGTCATCTCTGTGGTCTCAGCTTTTCTGTTACATATTTCTTGATTTTTTGTAGGAATACCGTTGCACTGAACATTTCTCCAATTTTTTTTCATTGCCTTTGCGATGTTGTCAAGGTTGATTGTGATCGCATCCACGCTATGCTTGCGCACGTGAAAGCTGCTCTAGTACGAAGGATACTGACGTTTTGCGACCCTTTGCGCGTTGTTGTTATTAGAAGCAAAAAAAAAAAGATGTGACAGCATCACCGATGGTGGTGGTGGTTGTGAACTTACTTGCCTTATTGCGGAGGCAATAAATCTGTGTGCCATTCTATCTCTTTCCTTTCTACTATTCGCCTTTTTTCCGACCTCAAGTGTGGGGTAGCCATAAAGCCAAGCTTGGTCAACATCCCTGCCTTTCCTCTCTATTTCCTTTTCTGTCTCTCTCTGTGGGTGCGATCGTGTGTTTCTGTGCGTTGTGTGTGTGTGTGTGTGTGTGTGTGGTGTGTGCATGTGTGTGTATGTGTGTGTGCGCGTGCGTGTGTATGTGCATGTGTGTGTGCATGTTTGTGTGTGCTGTGTGTACGTCTGTGTGTTTGTATGCGTTGTGTGTGTGTGCATGAGTGTGTGTGTATGTGTGTGTGTGCATGAGTGTGTGTGTATGTGTGCGTGTGCATTTGTGTGTGTGTGGTGTGTGTGCGTGCATGTGTGTGTGTGCATGTGTGTGTGTGCACGTGTGTGTGTATGTGTGTGCATGTGTATGTGTGTGCATGTGTGTGTGTGTGTGTGTGTGCATGAGTGTGTGTGTATGTGTGTGTGTGCATGAGTGTGTGTGTATGTGTGTGTGTGCATTTTTGTGTGTGTGTGGTGTGTGTGCGTGCATGTGTGTGTGTGCATGTGTGTGTGCATGTGTGTGTGTGCACGTGTGTGTGTATGTGTGTGCATGTGTATGTGTGTGCATGTGTGTGTTGCATGTGCGCGTGTGTGTATGCGTGTGTGCATGTGTGTGTGCATGTGTCTGCGTGTGCTTGTGTGTGCGTGTGTGTGTGCGTAAGTGTGTGTGTGCGTAAGTGTATGCATGTGTGTGTGCGTGTGTGCGTTGTGTGTGTGCATGTGCGTGTGTGTGCGTGTGTGTGCGCATGTGTGTGTGTGCATGTGTGTGTGTGTGTCTCTGTGTGTGTGTGTGCATGTGTGCGCATGTGTGTGTGCATGTGTGGGGGTGTGTGTGTGCGTGCGTGTGTGTGTGTGTGTGTGTGTGTGTGTGTGTGTGTGTGTGTGTACTCGTGCACGCTTGAGTACGAGCGTGCACGCTGTCCCTACACACCGGCGTTAGCTTGAAACATCGAACAAAGCAACATATTACTCAGTAAACAAATTTTAAGAGCAACCACTCCTAATACTTCTTACTATTCCACGCACGAAACGAGGGGTGACACAACCTCACAGATTCTGCATCCTTTTTCCTCGAAACTTTCGCGAAAAAAAAAAGCGGCTTCTTTTGCAAAACACGCACTCCCCTTGTGTCAGCGTACCTACATAAATAACTTGTAGAAGGTTAAAGAAAGGACCGCACACTGCGATCCCCCCCACTTTTCTTTTTGTGGCCGTAGGCAGGAAGAGGGTTTCAAGTTGCTTCCACGCATATTCATCGCCACGTTCTGTCCATCATTACCGGTCGCACGAGAGAACACGGAAGCGCTGTCTGGGACGGTACACGGCCTTGCCCCACGTGTAATACATCTCACGCAGACAGAGGTCAACATCGCCTCGCCGCAAACGCTCGCCGCCACGACCCATTGACAACGTCCGCCATGAAGCGCCATCTGTCGCTCGCTCTCTATGCGGGAACGACCGTGCATGGGGCCTTCCGTGATGCCGCCATGTGGCACTCCTAACCAACGATGCCGAAGAGTTGATGCGGCCATGAAAGCTCATAAACAATGTTTAGTCACAAAGAACGGTGACAGTTGGTACAGCGGGTATCCAATATACCAAGCTTGTGAAAAAAAAAAAGTCTATGATGGCGGTCTGGGAAAAAGTCTGAAAGGAGACGAGCCATAAAACGGCTAAAGACAGGCTGTTTTCGGTAGTTTTTCAGAGTTTCGGACATACTGATAGAATCTGAAAAAAGTTATCTTGCGTAGGTATACATCGTTTCTAGTTCAATTGCGCTTGTCAAGTTTTAGCAGGTGCCTGACTATTTGTTAGTTGACGATATAATCAATATACAATGAAGGCTTTTCTGGCTGCGAGTGCAGTGTGGGTGCTTCTTGACGTTATGATATCGATTTCCACAAAAACAAAACTCAAGAAAGGGATGTTACGAAAGTCAAGGGCTTTGGTAGATCAACAGGTTCGCCAAGAGACTAAGCTCAAGTGAGGGAGCTTGATTCTCGGCTTCGGCAGGCACATTTTCATGAAGGCGCATTGAAATTAAGGACACGAGTATACTTAGGCTTAGCTCACATTAAGGAACCTCACAGGGTTAAAGGTAATCCGGTGCTCCCACTACGGCGCGCCCCATAACCATAAACGTGGTTTTGGCCCGTAAAACCATGCAATATTAAAGAATTATTAGAAATGCATCATTACGCATCTTATAAATTCTCGTCATACGTGCTCAAAGATATGGCGATAGCGGTTCTTCAACTGAATATGGCCATGATATTACAGATTATGCTGTGGGACGTTCCCGGTTAGTGAAGAATGCTTGTCAGAGATTCTATGACATCTAGGATGTCAGGCCCCGCCATGATGATCTAGTGACTAAGGTACTCGGCTGCTGACCTGCAGGTCATGGAATCGAATCCCGGCAGCAGCGGCTGCATTTCCAATGGAGGCGGAAATGTTGTAGGACCGTTTGCTCAGATTTGGGTGCACAATAAAGAACCCCAGGTGGTCGAAATTTCCGAAGCCCTCCACTACAGCGTCTCTCATAGTCATATGGTGGTTTTGGGACGTTAAACCCCACATATCAATCAATCAGTCTATGCCGTCAGGTGCCCTACCTTTTGAAAACGTGACCTTTAGAAATGCTATTGCAGCAATGATCTCCTTTACCCTCATGACAAAAAGCCATGCAGGTACTGCTGTGTTGTTTGCGCTTGTATAAATCTAAAGCTGTTAGTAGGATGGAGTCAAGAGGGCCGTGTTAAGAAGGAGAGACAGAAATAGACTGGGAAGAGAATATTTACGTTGCGGAGCCGATAACCCCAGTGCACGTAATGAGACACCCTTATTAAATGAGTATCAAATAATTAGGACCAACTTGCCTCACCCGCAGGAAATCTAATAACATCTCTCCACTGGAATCAGCAAACTCTAGCAGAGCAATAAAGTAGGAGGATGCGGACCTTCCTTCCTTCTCTCTCTCTTACTCTTTCTCTTTTTTTTTCTTTCCTCCTTCGACATGTCCGCTATGGACGATGGAGTCGGAGGAATAAGATTTCAAAGCGCCTTGAGGTCTCGACTATGACAACGTCACAACAAGGGCAAGTGAACAAATGGGGGATCGAGGAAGACGTCATAGGAGAGGGAGAGAGAGGTAATAAGGAGAGACAATCTCGTTCGCATCTGTGAAACAAAGCGAGCGGCCCACACAGAGATATCTGTGTTTGCGTGGATGCGAACGCAATGTGGTTCCAAGGTGGAGGGCACGAACGGGCCATTCGAGAGGAAAGCATCACAGTAGAAATAACAAGAGCAAAGAAGAAGAATCTGAAGCACGAAGTTTGGGGGAGGACAAAGCTCAAAGCTGGCTTGCTGGCTCGTCTGCTGCCATGGATCGTCGGTGGCTGCCTGTCTGAGGCAATATACGACTCCAGAGAAAGCAAAACAGACTTGTCGAGAGAAAGGTAAGAAAAATGAATAAAATAAGAGAAAGAAGGTTTTGGGTACGCAGCGCTCGCGTTTGCCGCCGCATGGCTTGTAAGCCTGGATAGAGAGTGAGCGAGAGAGAGGGAGCGGAAAGGGAGAGCGTGTGCGCATTCGCTGCATCAGGCTCTGCCAATTAATGCAAGGCGCCATTGTCGAACTAATGAGCCAATTACAGAGAAGAAACTCTGGCGCTAGGAAGTGAAGACCGCCAATTAACCCCGACTAACAAGGTCCCTCACCCGCTCTGCCTCATCAGATAAGCCGGGCCAGAGCACACATAATTAGGCCTAACGACCCGCCCGGAGCAGTGACGGCTTGGCCCGCTTTCCTTCCATTTTTTTTCGTGGCCTGATGCTCCGCTTTGTATTTTCTTTATCTTCGCTTACACCCCCACAGCCTGTGTTTGTGTTTGTTCATGGGTCGGTCAGGGGGTGCGAGTGGGCAGCATGGGTCGGCGGGCCTGTGTGGTGGACCCGTGTCCTGCGGCGGATAGCGGGCGGGCCGACCAGAGAGACAAGTGTGGTTGCGTGAGTGCGTCTGTTGGTGCACGTGTGTCCGTGTCCCGTGACAAGAGCCATGCGGAGTACGTCGTCGCGCCGGAACCGACGCGCCACCAAGTGGTGCGGCCGCTGCTTGGGTGATTCGGCCGCCGCCTCTCTTTGTTAACCGCAAGACACAGACAGCTACACCACTGCAGGCCAGCAGAGTGTCGCTTCTCGTTCTGTTCAGGACCCTGCGTTGTCTCCACTCAGCCAGGCCTGCGTGTGTGCTGGCTTGCCACTGGCGGCGCCTTTCTGCGTGTCTGAGCCCGCGTTACGGACACTGTGTGGCCGACTTTATTTGGTGTGCTATCATATACAGTGTGTTTTCTTTCATATGTGGAGCCACCCTATGCCGTGCGCAAATGAGGCTGAAAGAATTGCGGCCGGCTCCGCTTTAAAGTCTAAGGAGGCACCAATCAAAGAAGCGATTGACGGCACAATTACACACGAAGAGCTCCACATACATGCGGGTGTCAAAACAGTTATACTGTACTGACGTATGAAGTGGTACGTACGAAAAATTCAGTGATTGAGATCAAAATTACCGGCTCAGTGCTGATTGCAGAGGTCGCATCCGTGTAATATGTGAAAATTTAAGGGAAAAAAAGCAATTAGTGTGAATTTTCATTTATGTGCAAGCTGTTGTAAAAGTCCTCGTAATCAAAATAAACCTGTACTCCCCACATAACGTGTCATTCCTGACCTTAGATTCAAACCGTAATGCCCCAGATCTCTCTTTTTTTTTAATTTGAAAGATTGGACATTGCTTACGTAAGCATCGTCACTCACTCACTCACTTACTCACTCACTCACTAACTCACTAACTCACCATGTGCATCGAGGCGAAGTCAAGCAGTGCATCATCTCCGCGTACTGCTCCTTTCACTAAGTATCTCCTTCCTGACTTCCATGCCTTAACTAAGGCCACGAGGCTAGCGCAGGAGGAAGAAAGCTTCACCGGCCGCGCACACAGATGCCAGTCGCGCCTTCACGCTTTCCGCACAGCTCGCCAAGCTCGGCTAATGAGAGCGCATTCCCTCGGGCTGCAAGTGCGAAGCCGGCTCCGAAGAGGCGCCCCTCTCCTCCGCCACCCATTTGCTTTGTCTGCTTTCATGCGCTGCGAAGAGCGGAAAGCCTTGTGACCTGTTGAGTGTTTTGAATGTTTTTCTCTATGTACCACTCCTAACACTCCTGCTTCTCTATGTTTCGTGCTCTCTCTGTCTCTCTCCGTATCTCTCTCTGCATAACCGCATAGTGTCACATGATTTGGCCTCCTCTTCCCCCGTAGAACTAAGGGCGAACATTTCCTCTACATCCACGAAGTTTTTTTTCTTTTTCAGCGTGACCATTTTAGCCTCCTCAAATAAAGGGGACGTAGATAATGCTCAAAGACGTAGACCCACTTTCTCTCCTAGTCGTAACATCTGCTGCCCGTGCTCTAACTTATACGTGGCAGCGCGAGGAGTTGCTTGCATGAGTTTAACTCACGGCACTGACACGTTGCGGAGCTCAGCCTGCTAACAGAAAAAAAAAGTTTACGTAAGTGCTTGTCTGTCTTGACTTTCGTTCACGCGTAGTGATCACGCTCCCTGCACTCAAGTGAAGCTCTGTTAAAGAACTTCAAATGGGACAAAGCCTTGAGCTATATGAGTAGTCAGTGGAAAAAAGAAACGAAAAGAGTAGAAAGTAGCCCAGGATCACAAGCGGACTTCAAAAAAAAATAAAGACACTTGTTTAGGCGCTATTTTCAAAACACCATCATTTGAGTAAGTAAGTAAGGCTGACTGATCAGTATTTTGTATATATTTCTCTCTGTAAGGAGGTAAAGAAAAAAAAACGTATAAAGCAGCAGGCTCAACACTGCACAATCACTCACCTTTACACAGTAATTGCACGACAAATTTTTCGCCTAATATTCGATTCAAAAGGACGCATAAGCTACCGCCTAAACAGAATGAAAAAGCGAGACAGAGATATGATAAAAGAATAGAGAGAAAATGATATGACATATTATCTCGCTCTCTGCATTTTAGTCTCTGTTTCTCTGTGTTTAAGTGGTTGTCTATGCGCCTTGATAATCGAATATAGCGAGGTATATAGTAGTATGGTTCATGGTAGCAAAAAATACAGCGAGGTCTATAGACCTCGCTGGGGTGTAAACAAGTTCAGCAAACTTTAAAAAAGAGAGCTAAGTTTATTGTGGGCTTATATGAATATTTAACTACACAAGTACCTTTAGGTTGTGATTTACTGACTTTTGCACGGTTGTTTCGATGCTACCACAAATGATATCAATAGTGGAGAAAGAGACAACGCAAGGGAAGGTTATAATTCGTGTGCCCTTCTGTATGTCATTGATCAGAAGACGTAACAGCCACACGAAAACCTGAAACGTGGTATGTACGAGAGATATATTGTTATGTGCCACTGACCACCGTAAAGCACATAGTGCTTTAACCCTTTGAGGGTAACGTTATGTGCCACTGACCAGAAGACGGAGAAGAGAAGGACGGCCTGTTTCTTGTTTGTGCCGTATTGGCTGGTGTTGCCGAAACCACTTTGATTGTTTAGATGTTGTAAATACACCTGCCTTTTGCCGTCTCCCCGTAAAAATATTATTCAGAACCTAGATGATGCACACACAGTCCTTAGCTTAACCTTATTTAATAAACTTCGAAAAATACTTCGTGCAGAGAAAAAAAAAATGATTTTTTTAGCAATCAGAACAAAGCAATTTGTATTTTCGACCATATTGCGTTTGTTTTTTCACGAATTCAGTAGCGTATTCCCTGGCGACGCTGAAAACGAGAGCCTCAGATACATTTATGCAGTGCGGGACCACCTTGAGCATCTGTCCATCAATGTTACCACATTTAAACTCGTAAGGAAGCGCGGTAAATTATTTGTCTTTCTTGTGAGGAGAACATCTGCAGCACTCACATTGATGATGTTCGCCTTAAAGAGTAGTTTTCGAAGTGTCTATCAAGTACACCTAAAAAAGAAGATGCCATATTTCTCCGTTTATTGGCATTATTTCATATTCAATCGAAACACATACACGCAGGCATAATTTATTTACGAAAATGGGTCGAACTGAGTTATAGTTTGCTCTGGCTTGCCTGCTTACTACTCTAGCCTATAAGTCAGCGGAACCTTGATAGCAGTATACGTAACAGTCGTGTGTGCGAGCGTGAGACGTTAAAGTATAATTGATAAAACAATGGCAATAATATGCGACATTGCACACTACGTGTAATACAAGATATGAGAAGCGTTTTCGATCCAGAATTTTTTTGCGACGGCGTTGTAAGTCCTCAAAAGGAAAAAAAAATGCGGGCAGGATGGCTTACCAGCGCAGAAATGTTTTAGACAGGTAAATCATGAACTAGTCTCAACTTGTGCCGAGGTGTCAAAAAAAAAAGAGTTTCAGCTTTCTTGCAACTATGGCGAAAATTCAGATCTGATTTAATATCGCGCGAAATGAAGTAATCTGCGGCTGGAGAACATACGTGCATGGACTCGGATGTATCCCATAAAGTCAACGCCGGTTCTTTTTTTTTTCTTTCTACACTTTGGACGTAAGGAAAGAGGTAACTAGAAACGTGCGGCAAACTCCGACACTGTACTCCCCAAAATTAACTCGGACCAATTTAAAAGAAAAAGTCATCCATCACATTAATTGACCTGACTGCCACCAACCGCACCGTCTGCGATTCTTTTTTTTCCTGCTGCCTAATCCGTCCTGCTTCGTTCTTATTTTATGTATAAATGCATATGTCAGTTCTTTTTTGGCATTGTAAACGACATTTACTTTCACTACGTTTATTTTTCTCTTTATAGCGTGTTCTCCGCGGCAGAAGCTTTCGAGGAAGGTTTGAAATTGCTCCTCAGCAATCGGTTCGCCATCATCCATCAACAATGAGGGAAATTGAAAAACATCTCCAGTCACAGGCGGGTAAAAAAGAAGGACGACCGAAACGGCCATTGCTTTCCCGTAGAAAATTAAATTCTCTTCCCCACCAATCTCTTCGGATTTCCGTATGTAGTTCGTTTTTCTTATGTTTCTTCACTGTGTATGCGAGAAACCATAATAGGGTGGGAAAGGAAGGTTGGTGACTTGAGTTAAGAGTGGTGAGGGAAATAAACGGGTGAGAGGCCGACGGGAATAGATGTTCGCGGAACGAAAGCCTTAGTATAGTGGTGCCACCGCAAATTGGTAACCGAAGGGCTGCAATGTCAAGATCGTTGCGTAATCGGGACGGTAAAATTAAGAGAGCAACAGTTCATGGCTGATAAAGGAACCGTACCTGATGCCCTTTCTTTTTTTTGTGTGTGTGTGTAAGTGTTTCGTCATAAAACTTTCTGGTTAAAATCTTAACTTAGTTTCCGACCCTTTTTTTTGCCATATGTCATGCTCGTGCGAGGAGACATGTGCGTCTTTGTGGTCTGCTTGATTGATTGATTAGCAACCTATAGCATTTGTTGCCAGTTCAGTGAGGGCTGCTCATTCTTATGCCGCCAATGTAGCTGAACGAAGCCGCTTTGAACATTGTGTGATACAGATTTCTCAAAACTAAGTATCCAGTTTTACAATGCTGTCTGTTCCGAAACACGTGCCAGAGAACTAGCTATAGCCGAAGCTAATAGACTTCTTTTACATTCCTTAGGGAGGCACTGGTTGACTGGAAGGATGTATCTTGACGACGGGTAGAGCAACATTCAATCGATGCGTAAGACAGAATCGGGAAGAAACAAATGTTACCGCTGCAAACTTTAACACTCTTCTCCCGAGAGGGTTCTTTAAGTCGGTATGAGAGAACGGATACAGAAACTGTGAAGATTGATGTGGCATTTGCGTGCTAGCTACGTTTTTAAATGGCCGTTTTACAGGGTGCTTTTACAACGTACCAAGCGTCCCAAAAATAAGAAAGTAACCAAAGCACGGAACTCACGGCTATGTATAGCCGTGAATGTCACTCATGATCCTATGTTATCACGGATACGGCGATGCACAATCCAGGAGATTTTTCTTAAAATGCGAAACATTTTTTAGTGAACTTCAGTGACCTTGAGCGTATCTATCTATCTATCTATCTATCTATCTATCTATCTATCTATCTATCTATCTATCTATCTATCTATCTATCTATCTATCTATCTATCTATCTATCTATCTATCTATCTATCTATCTATCTATCTATCTATCTATCTATCTATCTATCTATCTATCTATCTATCTATCTATCTATCTATCTATCTATCTATCTATCTATCTATCTATCTATCTATCTATCTATCTATCTATCTATCTATCTATCTATCTATCTATCTATCTATCTATCTATCTATCTATCTATCTATCTATCTATCTTATCTATCTATCTATCTATCTATCTATCTATCTATCTATCTATCTATCTATCTTATCTATCTATCTATCTATCTATCTATCTATCTATCTATCTATCTATCTATCTATCTATCTATCTATCTATCTATCTGCCTACGTTTGGTTGCTCTCGTGGTAACCCCCTTAAGTTGGCGTGAACCAAATTAGCATGGGAGGGTAGATGGTTTGGCAAATGTGAAGCGCAAGTCAGACATGGATAATTTAGAAAACGGTTTTCCACAGTCACCTAGTTGGGTCTCAGTTATTCATCGCATTGCTTCTATTTTAGACAAAGCTGGTCAGGTCGATGTACTGTTTTTAGATTTCAGTAAAGCCTTCAACCGTGTTCCCCATAACAAGCTCATCGAGAAATTGCAGACTTTAGGGCTTCCAAACTACCTAGTATCCTGGGTGTCTGCTTACCTGAACGGCCGGTAACAGTATGTCGACGTCTGTGGACAGACATCACCTCATCTCCCAGTAGATTCCGGCGTACCGCAGGGTAGTGTTCTAGGTCCGCTGCTGTTTATAATTTATTGCAATGATATTGTTAATGCTATTACTGATCCGGTTAAAATAAGACTTTTTGCAGACGACTGCATTATTTTCACAGATGTACACTCGCCAGATGACTAGGTCGCTCTCGACACTGCCCTTAACAATATTCTTTCCTGGTGTAACAAATGGAGCATTATGCTCAATTTCGATAAATCTGTTTGCCTTCGAATTTCTAACAAGAAAAATCCCCTTCAGTTTTCCTATTTCTCCAAAAGCCAACCCTTAAAAGAAGTCAGTCAATACAAATACCTAGGTATAACGATAGTGAATAAGTTGTCCTGGAATGTACACATTGCCGATGTTTCGTCATCGGCTTTCCGTAAACTGTGTCTTTTAAGGCACAAACTCAGAGACGCCCCGTCGCAAGTGAAACTATTAGCTTATAACACTTTAATACGTCCAAAGCTTGAATACGCTTGTATTGTATGGGATCCGCATACTAAGTCTAACATATATTCCCTCGAAAAGATTCAAAGACGAGCAGTGCGTTTTATTTACTCGAAGTATGATCGTGGTACATCAGTTACTGAACTAATGCGAGATAACGAATTCCAGACGCTACAATCGCGGCGCCAGCTTCTCCGTCTAAAATTCTTGGACTCACTAATTAACAATAAACTTGGGCTAGACCCATCACATTACGTTACCCCAGTTTCGACCAGGCAAACTCGTCATTCTCATGTCCGATCTTTAACTCCGTATTTTGCGCGGACAGATTTATTTAAGTTTTTCTTTTTTCCAAGAACTGTAACAGAATGGAATAACTTGCCTTCTGATTTCCTCCAAACCTTCGATCTTGATGAACCCAATGTTTAATTCTGTGAATCTTGACCCCCTCTCCCTCCCAATATCGCTTAATTTTTTTTGATGTTTCTCTTCTACTCGCTCTTCTCTTACACAGATGTATTTTAGTCAAGCTGTGTCACTCATGTACTGATCTTGTGGTTGTGTTTGTGCCCCTCCTGCTTGGGCCTTTTTGGCCTGCAGTATTCCACAAATAAATAAATAAATAATATAAATAAATAAATAAATAAATAAATAAATAAATAAATAAATAAATAAATAAATGTCCCAATCCCATCGCGTACGTCGTCAAACACTTCCCGTGAGACAGTGGCATATACCAACGGTCGGATATGTGCCACATGGTATGCGGGTATGTGTCACAGGTGATTGACACTTAGTATTTACCCAGGAACTACGAGAACACACATGGGCAATTTTAACGCGCCAGCGTTAAGAAATACCCGAAATTGGTAGCGTCGACCCCACGAATGCAAAGAATAAATGCGAGGGTCCCAGCTGTAATCGAACCCAAGCATTCTGCGTGGCAATGAAGCATTTCACCACAGAGCTACGCCAGGTCTCAGACCTACTTTTCAAATAGACGCTAATCTTCGTGAAACGTGCGTAGTGGTTGCAATGCTGCCTACCAAATTTTATGAACATTGCATATGTACCCGTTTGATAGAGCCGTCATTTCAGATCAACGTCAATTGTGGTTAGTTGCCATTGGCTGAAGTTTATTTTTGTAGCAGTGTCCAGTGCCGGCATCCTCGCCAGCATCAGCTCTTCATATCAGCTTCTGGTGTTGCTAATACGAATTTGTCAAATAGCATTGTTTCGCAAGTGCAAATAACTGGCTATATAAACATCTGCAAGTCTTCAAAATATGTCTGGGCGTGCATGCAACACTTGTAAATATATTTAGCGTCATTTCATGACGTGTCGCTAAATAAAAAAAGTGCAACACAGTTACTTTTTCTTCTTTTAACGTTGATACCCATGTAAGTGAGATCTGACGAATTATTTAAAATGTAATAATCTGAGTAGGCAGTAATGCATGGCGCAAGACATTTGCGTTGCGTTTGGTGGTAACTGCGACGAAATGCTCGTCCTGTGGATATATATTATACACACTTCCATTGATGAGGAGTAAGTAAGTAGATTTCTATGCACAATTTCTCACACCGGCGTGTACATAATGACACTCTGTAAATTTCGTGGCGTTGCCGTGTGGCATAACTTAAACCTTTAGGCGGGTGCACTTGTTTTGCATTGTTAACAATCAATGACACTTTCTAGAATGATAAGGTATTAACTGATGCATAAGATTAGAAGTTAAAATGTACTCTACTTTAAAGCTATTCTCAAGGCTAATTTCCACAATTTCTGCGTAAACGCTTTGCAACCTATTTTTTCCAAAGCGGGATTAACGATTAATGAAGTATGTAAGCGTGCAAACTAGGAGACACGAGCTAGAAAAGGGCCGCCGTCTCTCCTACAAAGAACCTCTCCACGACTTAAGTTGCACGAAGCAACCAGGCTTGATGCAATTAGGACTCATTAGAGTCCTCAATGAGCTCATGGCGCTGCTTCCGCTACATGCTGCGCTTTTGCAGGAGAGAAACGTGGTGCGTGAATAGACTTTGCTTTAAAATTGTGCGAGTTCATCCTTTAAAAAAAGATGTTAAAAGGCTAGTAAGTTATGCATTATAGTGATGCAAAAACCTTCATCTTCATGGCGTACCTCTACAAGTGTGCGTTTGTAAACGTTATTATCCGAGGATGCCATTGTGCTGTGTATTTACCATGGTAGTCAACTGAAGAGACCCTAACATATGCCCTCACTTCTTTATTTGTAATTAGTAAGGTGATACTAACTTTCTGTTCCCATTTTTCTTGAAGAAGCGAAGGCCGCTTTCAAAACGTTGGCTCCAGCGACACCTAATGCTGAAGAATTTGGCATTGCTTATCTCTCGGTAATAACTGTGAGTGGGAAGTGCCATGGAAGTAGAGTTATGAACTCGCAAATTCCTACATTCAGTTACTACGGTGACAGAAATTATTGTGACAAGTGCTCACAAATACAAAGTTAGTGAGCCCCGCTTTTTTAACAAACTAACGCTGAAGAAACTGATGCCGCGGTGCGCCCATTCGCGGTGCGCCCCAAAAGAAACCGGCTTTTTAGAAGGAGTTTGCGTACGGTTTCGATGTAGGCGCGCTGAACAAAGAAAAACTTCCATTTGATATATATATATATATATATATATATATATATATATATATATATATATATATATATATATATATATATATATATATATATATATATATATATATATATATATATATACAAGTCACGGCATATCCACCTAGTAAAGGATGATGAGTGGGCAAAGCAGTTGGGATCATTTGGTGTTACCGTAAATCACTCGCTACGTTGACCAATCATGCACGGAAATAAGTGCCACGCGTTGTGCAGTTATGTATACATTGTTATTGGTCATAACTGGTATGTTATGCTGAGTTGCAAATTTTGTTTTGTCTTCATTATTACTGCTTTGTGGTATCGGATTTACCCTGAAGTCAGCAAGTACAATGTCTTGGCACGTGATCCTGGTGGTTGGTTGTTGTTGGTTTCCCGTCATGCGAAATGGATCGTAGAGCATGTCGAGACGTCACCTACTGCACAAGCGAGTCGCTGTCTATCATCATCATCGTCATTAACTTCATCGTCAAGAGCATCAACATCTTGGCATTAGAGTTTGGTGGGTACCTTGGATAGGCTGTGCCGTGATGGCAGAAAGAACATACGTGGTCTGGACTACGCTTGTTCTTCATCGTCACCGGCATTATCGTCATCGCCATCGTACGCCAGCACCACCAATGAAGCTTCGCCCCTAAGTGTTAACAGCTTTCCAAGATGGGCGATTCATTGACAGCAACAGCGAGGTTGCTGGCAGCACCTGAAATTGCTGAGGGTCATAGCACGGAAGACAATTAATGCTTGTGCAGAAGCAGCGTTGGCCCTGGAAGCTACCAGGCATCTCACAAAGCTCCCCGTTACGAAAACTATATATACCAGCAGTTGCGGAGAAGGCAGTCGCATGTTTGAAATGTACGAAATCAGACTGCCGGAACATTGCCTAGATTAGCCAGCTTGGTGAGAATTGTTTGGCAACAATAGTTTGGGTTGTATCTGTTTATCGCTTGTTATCTTATCCCTGTTCCAAAGGGTTCTCGGCATTTTGTCTTCGCAAATGCACAAAGCGCCGTGCGATAACATTACGTATGTCTTCTTATGCAAACTGTCGTCACTTAATGACTGATTCAGGTGCCACAAAACGCTTTTTTCTACAGTATGTCAGATCCGGAAGAGTGACGGGGTAGTATCGTTACAACGTGATTCGCCTTTGTCGGGCGATCAACAGCATCTCCCGCGCTTCTTGCATTTCGTGCCCGCGACGCAACAGCAGCGCGGACAGAGGCGCCGCACCACGGAAGGAATTGAAAACAGTCAGTGCGCGCGGGTATCGGCGTCAGCGCTCGTTGACTTCCCTCCACATCCGCTAAAAGCAGTGAGATTCGCACAGTTGATTCGCAGCACGCGGCAAGCAGAGCAAGAGTCGTGGCTTATATTATTGCAATATCAATTATATGGACAGTCTCGGCTAGTTTTCGCCGTTGCCAAAGCTGCCGTCATGCACCGCTTATGTATACGTATGTATATATAGGAAAACTCAAGAAAGAAAAAAAATGGCAGCATATCCACGGAGTGAATGATGGAGAGTGGGGCGAAGCATTCGTCCGTCCATGCGTCCGTCTGTGTGACCGTCCATGCGTCTGTTTGTGCGCCCGTCCCTGCGTTCTTTCGTGCATCCGCCCCTGCGTCCGTTCATGCGTCCATCCATGCATCTGTTTGTGTGTCCGTTCGTTCATCTATTCAACACTCCAAGTCCCACCATCTCGCATCTTTTTATCATATATTCCCCATATAGAAGCACCGCCATCCAGCGGACATTCCAAGGACGAAACGAGAGGTGGCACACGCACACTTTCTTACGGCCTGCGCTTTGGGTCCACTTCCCACCTTTAACCACCTGGAGTTCATAATATATTCTAGTTCACTGTATTCATGGCACTGCGACCAAACGCTCGCTAAACCTTTCGAAAACCAAGGAGGTTACGCCCAGCGAGTATAACGTAGCAACCTTTCCCTGTCAGATAGGGCTCATTTTACATGCCAATGGCTGCTAATGAGAAATGAGAGACAGGAGAATTCGGCTTTTACTTTCTTACGGCTTGCGCTTCGTATCTACTTCTCATTTTTAACCACCTTGAGTTCATTCATGGTATATACAAGTTCATTGTATTCATGGCACTGCGGCTCAACGCTCGCTAAACCTTTCTAAAGCTAAGGAGGTTACACCCAGCGAGTATAATGTAGCATCCCTTTCTTGTCCGATAGTGCTCAATGTACATGCCAATGGCTGCTAATGGGGATCGCAGCGTGCGCGTTGACTAAAAGCCGTA
Source organism: Rhipicephalus annulatus (assembly GCA_013436015.1). Classification (NCBI taxonomy): domain Eukaryota; kingdom Metazoa; phylum Arthropoda; class Arachnida; order Ixodida; family Ixodidae; genus Rhipicephalus; species Rhipicephalus annulatus. The sequence continues at coordinate 127,983 of WOVY01003468.1, read as the reverse complement.
TGCTCATGTCTCTCATTCCCCATTAGCAGCCATTGGCATGCACATTGAGCACTATTTTTTATTGTTAAACAACGCACAGAAGAAATCTCTCACTGGCACCACCTTGGAGGTCAAGTGTTATACCTATTTCGGGTATGTGCCACTGGTGGTTACATACGAGGGACGCCCAAGCCACGCCATAAGGAGCTTCGCTCCTAAAAAAAAAGGCAGCATATCCACGGAGTGAATGATGGAGAGTGGAGCGAACCATCCGTTCGTTCATTCGTTCTTGCTTCCGTCCGTCCATGCGTCCGTCAGTGTGACCCTCCGTGCGTCCATTCGCCCGTCCGTGCGTGCGTCTGTTCGTGCGTCCGCACGTCCATCTGTGCGTCCGCCCCTGCGTTCGTCCACGCATCCACCCCTGCGTCCGTCCATGCGTCCATCCGTTGGTGCAGCCATCTGTGAGTCCGTCTATGCATATGTCTGTGTGTCCGTTCGTCCATCTATTCAACACTCCAAGGACCACCATCTCGCATCTTTTCATCATATATTCCACATATGCACCACCATCCAGCGGACATTCCAAGGACTAAACGAGAGGTGGCACACGCACACTTTCTTACGGCTTGCGCTTCGTGTCTACTTCCCACCTTTAACCCCCTCGAGTTCATGGTATATACCAGTTCACTGTATTCACGGCACTGCGGCCCAACGCTCGCTAAACCTTTCTAAAACCAAGGAGGTTATGCCCAGCGAGTATAACGTAGCAACCCTTTCTTGTCAAATAGTGCTCAACGTACGTGCCAATGGCTGCTAAGGGGGAATGAGAGACAGGAGAATTCGGCTTTTAGTTAACGCGCACGCTGCGCATTTTTTTATTGTTCAACAACGCACAGAAGAAATCTCTCACCGGCACCACCTTGGAGGTCAAAATGTAAGACTGGTTACACACTACGTCTACTACTACGACAATGAGGGACGAACGGGTGCCGCTACAAGGAGCTTCGCCCTTAAAAAGCCGCTCGCGCTCAACACACAGCTAGTCGCGATGCGCCAACGCGCGCTTCTCTCCTACGCGTACTTTGCCCCATGCATAAGGTGCTTGTGCACTCCCGCTTGTCCTTCGGTGGGGAGAGAAATGTGTGCCTTAGTGTTTCACCAGAATGATTGCCACAAGGATTTGAGGATTGAAAGAGGAAGGTCAGGGAGGTTAGCCAGTTCTCAGACCGGCTGGCTAAACTTCGCTTGCTGGGCTGACCCCGTTCACGAAAGGAGCGCGCTTTTCAAATATAGCGAAGTAACAACAGGGACACTCTTTAGTTCGCACTCATTAGTTAGTTAAGCCTCGAGTTGTAAACGTTGTTGGTTAGCTCTCGTCATGTGTGTGTTGTTTTCGTGCGTCATTTGTGCGTGAGCAGCGCGCTGCACGTTTCGGTCTGCTAGCCTTTCTCAGTGTCACATTTTAGGTTATTGCTATGGCATTCATTGCTTCGCCCTTGCGTCGTAACTGTCACTTTTTGGTAAGCTAAAAAACCAACGTTGCGGCCTTTCGAAATCGCTTCAAATGATGCTGTGAAGATAGCAGCTTTCGATCTTATTCACCTACTGCTCATAGTCATGACGTGACGGAATCTTTACATAGACAAAGCTAACTCAATATACGGTATTTATTACGATGAGACGGAATACCTCTGGGGGAAGGTTGTTTTCCTAATGGTTGATCATACTGTTCTACAGTACTAAGCCACAGCGCTACGTTCAAGCGAACATATATAATTTTCTACGGAAATTGATATCTGCAACGGTTTTCTGCAGGAGTCATCACGAGCACCGTTACACAGCACCAGCACACGCGATGCTATTAGCTATTTACTTATAAAAAACCATTGTAGTATTATAACTTGAGCTTATCCATTAAAATGATTGGAGTAATATACGGTGCGTATACGATGCATGATATACGGTGCGTACATGAATGCATTTGACAACGTCGGTGGTTTTCTTGCAACCAACCGCATCCGATCAAATGCCAAATGCACCAATTACTTCAGGAACAAGACTGGACTGTCCAAATCACCACTGTGTGTCCGATGTAACGCCCCAGAAGATGTCAATCATGTCCTCTGTGAACGCACGTTATACACACCAGAGAGACAGTCTCTGAGAGCAACCTTAAATGTCCAGCACGACTCAAACTTCAAGTTTACAAATATTTTGAGCCCATGGCAAAGCAGTTCCAGTGCGCTACATGCCATGAAAGTGCTGCTGACTTCCTCGCGGACAACAGTCCTGAAGGAAGCGTTTTAAATATTGTAGTCTACGTGTGTGGTTGTATACGTTATGTGTTTATCACTGTATATATCATAATCATCCCTCAGAATCTAGAGCAGGCTGAAAGCCAGACAGACATCTCTAGCTATTCATTAGAAATTTTTTCTCTCTGTCTCTCACATTTGAGTAAGCGCTTACCAAGTGCGTCAGAAGCACGTGGGATTATTATTAAGTACTAATTCATGATTTGATCGTACGCCGTCGTTGGGCTTCATATTTTATAGAATTTCGTTTGGAAGAATTAGTCAGCTGTGTTTGACTCATATATTTACGATCGGGGGCTTTTTGGCATGCTAATATTCTAAGGTCACATAGCTTTTCACTAACATAGCCACAATGCAGCATTATACATGACACGGCTATGCAAAAAGAAAAAAAAGAAAAACAAAATATACCATTGTTTGTCACTTGCCAAACTAGGGCTAGAACATTGAACATATACATATACGAGCGCTTTGGGACGTAATTTTGGGTTGGCTGTTTTCAGCTCTATGGCCGCAACATGGCCCCTATAGCCAATCAGAAAATCGGTTTGTTGAAATGGATAACTATATCAGTTAATATAACTTGACGTCTATGTTTTTAAAAATGGTGTCTGGGGTTTAAATGTGCGACTCAATGAAACAGCTTCAGTGCTCATTTACAAATAAGACAAGGAGAGAAAAAGTAAGATAAATTCAGAGAGCGCAATTACGTGCTATATTAAGAGAGATCGCTTACAAAGCTACTAAAATTCAGCAGTCCAAAACTCTCACAGAAGACGCGTTTTAAATGAGCAAACAAGCAACCAACCTTTAAAAGAGGCAGAGTGTACTACATGAAAGTTGTCAGATAGTGTAGAACTCTCTCGTGAACACCGTATTGTGCGTGGGCTCTTTCGGTTAGAATAAGCGATATCGTCGATATAACCGCGCACTATGCACGGGTGACACTTAAAAAATAACATGGTAAATGTTGACGGGTTGAGTGCGCATGCCAGTAGAGCTTCAATGTTCGTGGCATAAAACACCGACGGAATATTTCCTCTAAAAATATGGCCGGCTGTTCACAAACATACACCAAAAACATCATCAGCCTGACTACGTCCACTGCAGGACGAAGGCTTCTCCCATGTTCCGCCAGTTAACTCGGTCCTGTGCTTGCTGCTGTCAACTTATACCCGCAAATGTCTTAATCTCATCTGCCCACCTAAACCTAATCTCTTCTGTCTCCACCTAAACCGCTTGCCTTCTCTGGGAATCCAGCTAGTTAAACTTAAAGACCAGCGCTTATCCTGTCTACGCACTACATGCCAGGCCCATGTACATTTCCTCTTCTTGATTTCAACAGTGATATCCTTAACCCCCATTTGTTTCTAATTCACTCTGCTCTTTTTTTTGTCTCTTAAGGTTACACCTACCACTTATCTTTCCATTGCTCACTGCGTCGTCCTGAACCCTCCTTGTAAGTCTCCAGGTTTCTGCTCCGTAGCTAAGTTCCAGCAAGATACAGCTGTTATATACCTTCCTCTTGAGGGATAATGGCAACCTACCTGTCATAATTTGAGAGTGCTTACCAAATGTGTTCTACCCCATTTTTATTTTTCTAGTTACTTCAATCTCGTAGTTCGGCTCCGTGGTTATTACCTGCCCCAAGTAGGCATAGTCTTTTACAACTTGAAGTGCACTATTAACTATCTCGAAACACTGCTCTCTTCCGAGGTTGTTCTACATTACTTTCGATTTCTGCAGATTATTTTAAAACCGACCATTTTTATTCTTCTATAGTTACTTCAATCTCGTGGTTCGGCTCCGCGGTTATTACCTTCCCTAAGTAGACATTGTCTTTTACAACTTGAAGTGCACTTTTAACTATCTCGAAACATTGCTCTCTTCCGAGGTTGTTGTACATTACTTTCGATTTCTGCAGATTATTTTAAAACCTACCATTCTGCTCTCTTTGTCCAATTCCGTAATCATGAGTTTCTCAGCAACGCAATGTCATCGGCGAAGCACAGGTTTCTAAGGTACTATTCATTAACTCTTATCGCTAACCGTTCCCATTCTAGGACTCTGATAACCTCCTGTGTAAGCACGTGGTAAATAGCACTGGGGAGATTGTATCCCCCTGTCTTACATCCTTCTTGATTGGTATTCTGTTCCTTTTTTTATGAAGCACTATGGTAGCAGTTGATGCCCTGTAGATTTCTTCCAGGATGCTTATATATGCTTCATCGACGCCCTGATATCGCAGTGTCTGCATGACTGCTGGTATTTCAACTGAATCAAACACCTTCTCGTAATCAATAAAGGCGAGGTATAGCAGTTGGCTGTATTCTGAGCATTTCTCTATTACCTGATTGATAGTATGAATGTGGTCGATTGTTGTGTAGCCTGTTCGAAATACTGCTTGTTCCTTTGGTTGATTGAATTCTAGTGTTTTCGTAACTCTGTTAGCAATTACCTTTGTAAATAGCTTGTATACTAAGGAGAGCAAGCTGATCGGCCTGTAATTCTTCAAGTCCTTGTCATCTCCTTTCTTATGCATTAAGATGATATTAGCATTCTCCCAAGACTCTGGTACTCTTTCTGTAAGGAGACATCTCGTAAAAAGGGTGGCTAGTTTTTCTAACACAATCTGTCCTCCATATTTCAGCAGATCTGATGTTACCTGATCCTCACCAGCAGCTTTGCCTCTTTGCATGCTCTCCAAGGCGTTTATGACTTCTTCTATCATTACTGGTGTGGTGTAATCTGGGTTACTGCTAGTTTTTATAGTATTAAAGTTGTGGTTGTCCCGGCTACCGTACAGATTTCTGTAAAACTTCTCCGTTATTTTAACGATCATATCCATATTGGTAGTTATTTTGCCTTCTTTGTCCCTCAGAGCATACATCCGATTTTTGCTTATCCCCAGTTTCCTCTTCACTGCTTTGACGCTCCCTCCGTTTTTCAGAGCATGTTCGATTCTCTCCATGTTATACCTTCTTACACTGGATACCTAATGCTTATAATCAGCTTCGAAAGTTCTGCCAGTTCTATTTTGTCTGTTGTACTTGAGACTTTCATGCTTTGACGCTTCTTAATGAGATTCTTCGTTTCCTGGGAAAGCTTGCCAGTGTCCTGTCTAACTACCATGCCTCCAACTTCCACTGCACACTCAGTAATGATACTCGTCAGATTATCATTCATTGTACCTACGCTAAGGTTGGTTTCCTCACTAAGAGGCGAGTACCTGTTCTGAAGCGAGACTCTGAATTCCTGTACTTTCCTTCTCAGTGCTAGCTCATTGATTGGCTTCTTGCGTATCAGTTTCTGTCGTTCTTCTTCAAGTCTAGGCGAATTTGAGACCGTACCATTCTATGGTCACTTCATCGTACCTTGCAAACCACTTCAACATCCTGCACGATGCCTGGGTGTGCACTCATTATAAAGTCTATTTCGTTCTTATTTTCGCCATTAGGGCTCCTCCATGTCCACTTGCGGTTTCGTCGTTTTCGGTAGAAGGTATTCAAAATCCGTAAATTATTGCGTTCCGAGAATTCTACTAGTAGCTCTCCTCTGGCGTTTCTAGTACCGATGCCGCAATCTCCCACTGCCTGGTCTCCAGCCTGCTTCTTCCCTACCTTTGCATTAAAGTCTCCCATCAGTATAGTATAGTGTGTTTTTATCTTGCTCATTGCCGATTCCACGTCTTCATAGAAGCTTTCAACTGAAGGGTCATCATGTCTGGATGTAGACGCGTAAACCAAAAAATACGCGCCCACACAAAAAATATAGAAACCACTAATTCTCAGAAAGTTTTGAATTTCCCAGAAGCTTCTGAATTTATTTCGTCTAACAGCAGATTCATTATATATTGTTAGGACATATTATAACGGGTGGCAAATATTCTAGGCTGCCTGTCCAAGAAGGAAAAACAGCCTTTTCTTTCTGCCTTGTGGTCTATAAACTTTTGCTTGCTCTGCATCCGATAGTATATTCACACATCCGAGATAATCGCTCGCTACATTCCTTTGTGAAAGAGACGCACGAAACAAAAATGCCAGAAAATACTATTTAATGAACAGATTATGCTCTCAATGAACATGCATTTTTGGCTTTGAGAACGCTAAGGGTTCACTTGCCATATTCATTGCTTCAGTTGAGCAGAGCCAGATACTATATAGCGCGTCTTTAGAAGCGGTTTAGAACGATACCTCATAGACCTACGCATCTGTTGTTTTTTTAACATGAGACTGTTTTAAGTCGGGGCCCATCATGACCTCAGGGACGAATTTCCGTCACAGAAATTACGTCAAAAATGCACGTGATGAGAAGTCAAAGAAAAACATTCCATGAACAGAATTTCAACCGATGACTTCATGGTCCGTGACAAGAAAGGCTGGGCACACTATCCACAGCACCACGTTCTTTTTTTAAGGGGATGCATCTCCTTAGTGTCGAACCATGTCGGCCATCCGTCGTGACACGTCATGACGATGGCCCTGATGGGGATGAACAACAAGCTCGTTTAAGCCCACACATTTTCTTTCTGTCATCACAGCACAGCAAATGCAATGTACCCACTATACGTCATGACGACGAAGATGACGCTGATGTCGAAAGCGGACGTCCTGTGCTTTACCGAAACGTCGAATGGGAGAAAACCATTTATCAATGGATTCGTTCCAGTTGTCTGCCCCACCCCGGTCGTCTAGTGGCTAAGGTACTCGGCGGCTGACCCGCAGGTTGCGGGATCGAATCCCGGCTGCGGCAGCTGCATTTACGATGAAGGCGGAAATGCTGTAGGCCCGTGTGCTCAGATTTGGGTGCACGTTAAAGAACCCCAGGGGGTTGAAATTTCCGGAGCCCTCCACTACGGCGTCTCTCATATACATATGGTGGTTTAGTGACGTTAAAGCCTTTATATCAATCACCGTTCCAGTCGTCTGCGCAGAATAACCAGAATGTCTGGAGGGCGTTTTATGTACATTAAACTGTTACAAACAGCGGTGGATCTAAAGCTACCAATGACCAGTCAGAGTCCCAATGGTGAATATGCTGCGATAAAACAATCAAATGGAACCTTTCTAATGACAATATACGTAGCTCAGAATGGAATCTGATGCAGCGTAGCAAAATACACCGATATAGCAATGTTAGACTATGATACAAAATCCAAGAACAACCCCTTCATACAGGCTGGTAGCTTTAGTATAAATATTACTAACGATGACTGGCTTGTGCCACATATCACATCACGACATGCTCCGAGAAGCATTGCATATGACTCTAAACAGCCAACAACTACAAGGGGGACGTGTATAGACCTCGTCTTTGCGATCTTCAGATTGCACCCAATCTAAGAACCCTTGGCTCTGCATTTCGCTGATCATAAGGCAGTCTCGATGAAAATAAAACGAAGTACGCACTTCAGTAGCGTATACGACAAATAAAACAACATAGTATGCACTCTAAACATGCGTTGTCACGCATTTGCATATTCGTGTGGGCAATACACGGGGAGATTCATGGTTACCCGAATGACCCATCACTTACTTCGTGGATATGCTGTGATTTCTTTCCCTATTGACTGCGCCATGGTCACACACTGTGGTAGCTTCACACACGTGCGTTTGATATCGACCACTTTCCTCTCACAGCGCTCTTGCTATAGTAAAGTAATGCATCGCGACCATGATATCCCCGATTAGTTTCTTGAAACGATCGTTTCTAAGCGTCCGTTTCACTGAGCGTGTTTTTATAGACGACAAGGGCAATTTATTCGACGTCTTAGAACAGTGCCAGGTGGAGACCTGACCCCCAGCGTCGGGATTGCTCATAGCATCCATCTATACCAAGAAAAACCCTGTGACACTCGACTGCCTCACCTGGTCGTAATACTGCGTCCCCAATTCACGCTTGAACCGCGAGAAATCGAATCTGGTCAGCGGAGAAGACGGAACATGCGTTGCGTTTTTTTTTTGTTGTGTAGTGGCGTTCAATGAGTCTAACATGCCACGTGTGGGCGAGCTTAGCCCAAGTTTGACGTCCACTCAGGGACGCTCTTCTGACTGTCACATCGCTTTCTCTTATTCCACTCTTACCGTAAAGCTGCCGCAACCATCTACGTCTCCAAGGGTTTGATCGTGGACGTTAGTCGTTGGGATACAGATGCACAACCAAGAGTCTGCGTGGATACATTCACGTTACATTGTGCTTTAATTGTTAAACGCCATCCCCTTGTGCAAGCTCTCCCGTATAAATGCAATGTAAAGATTCAACTACTTCTGCGAGCACACGTTTCACTTTCATGGTATACCGATTCCTATGACGGAAAGACTAACCATGCTTCTTTTTTTATATGCAAAGCATTTCTTAGCGAACTTCGGCGACTTTGAGCGTATCTATCTATCTATCTATCTATCTATCTATCTATCTATCTATCTATCTATCTATCTATCTATCTATCTATCTATCTATCTATCTATCTATCTATCTATCTATCTATCTATCTATCTATCTATCTATCTATCTATCTATCTATCTATCTATCTATCTATCTATCTATCTATCTATCTATCTATCTATCTATCTATCTATCTATCTATCTATCTATCTATCTATCTATCTATCTATCTATCTATCTATCTATCTATCTATCTATCTATCTATCTATCTATCTATCTATCTATCTATCTATCTATCTACGACATTTAGCTTTCCTGGCCGTTTCAATAATGGTATCAATACCAAAATTAGTATGGCGTACATGATGTATGACGAGCATAATCGACTAGTCATAACATGAAAATCATGTCATGATTGTCAGGAATGTCGTGATTTACATATGATGGTCTTGCTGCTCTTGCGGTGATTTTATTCACATGACATTTTTGCAAAACTGGTATGGTATGACATGACTGCATGGCGAACATAAGTGACGGGCCCTAACTTGAACGTTATGACGTGCACGTCAAGTAAATCACGACTACACACCACGCTCATGGGGCACTCGCAGTCGTTTCGCTGGCTTCACATATACTAAATTTGGTATTGCGAGATGCGAATGGCTGATGAAGGTACGTGACTGGTGCAAACATGATAATCATGAGATGCGTGTCATGTAAGAACATCACTACATTCAACGCTCATGATTCCCTCGCGGCCGTTTAGCTAGCTTCACATATACCAAATTTGGTGTTACGTGATGTAAATGAATGGCGAAGGTATATGACAAGTGCAAACATAGTGATAATGACATGCCTGTCGTTTAAGAACATGAAAACTTGCCACGCTCATGATGAGCTCGCGGCCGTTTCACTAGCTTCACATATACCAAATTTGGTATTACCTGACGTGAATGGACGACGAAGGTAAATGACACGTCTATACATGATAATCATGGCATGGAAGTCATGTATGGCATAACATACGTTTACCTCGTAACATTGTGCTCACTTTAAAATGACATATCAACCTTCCTCATTCGTGCTTCGCATATCATCGACTCCTACATTACATGGGATCTGCCTTTTTTTTTTGCTATACAAATGGTGGAAATATATTGGTACCCACCCCGGTCATTGAAAGTACAGCCTCGAATCAGTGAAGTGACCAATAGTAGATGAATTATTTGTGGAAGGACTGTGTTTCAGAAGCAGGCTTCTTAGCAAGAGCACTACCATTGTTAAAAAACCCGCTTTAGAGGTACTTGTTCTTCGAACAAAAAGGCGCATTATAGTACTTCAGTATGAATCAGTGATGCCTTGGTGATGCCTCAGTGAGCATCGTATAATGCCTTAGCATGGTTATCAGTCACTTACTGCTTGTTCGCCGGTTTTTATAAATGACAGTGTTGCCACTGCTAATGACGAAGAGTAAATAGGTGAAAATGGGAAGAGGAAAAAAAAGAGGCCATATTTAAAGTGTCCATTCTAACCATCATTGTTGAATTTATACTTGTATTTAGGTTATGACCAGTTTGGTATCCATTAAATTTGTTTTGCTTTCATATAAAGGGATTTATGTGTATCTTTGTTATATGAATTTGAGGAGGCGTTAGCACCTCGTATAAATGAGCTTTCCTCTGTTTCGGCGTAAAACGAAACGGGACACAACAATCATCGACTCCGTGAAAATGAACGCTGATGTAGAAGCAGAAGACAGGCCTTTCACAACAGTCACGTACAAGAAAGCCCGACTAGCGGGGATACCCGTAATTTACAAGCTGACAGACCCTAGCGCCTCGTTCTGGAAAGTCAATCCGAACAAACTGGCCAGTGAAGTAGTATCTGCTGCCAAAGAGAAAGTGGAGTTGTTCCGTGTCAACAGAGATGGCAACTTCTCCGTAAGTGCCTCTACAGTTACTGCATCCTCCAGACTTCTTGAGTTAACACATGTTGCTGATCTTGAAGTGGCACCGTGTATACCGCAGTCGTATGTGAGGAACCTAGGAAAGATTAGAGAAGTACCAGTGCAATACAGTGAAGATCAACTGTTTGAATATTTAAGAGACAGCGGTGTAATCTCAGTCAGGAGACAGACTAAATGGCTCCATCGCGAAGATGGCTCAGCAGAGCCACATTTACTCGGCAGTGTAATTCTTCAGAACAAGCCACTGCCACCTCGTATTCTCCTAGGCTTCACAAGTCACCCGGTGGAAGAGTACCTGCAGCCCGCTACACGATGTGACAAGTGTCAACGATACGGACATGTCGCCAAATCGTGCCATGGACAACTTCGCTGCAAAATATGTGCAGGAGCATACGAATACAAAGACTGTACATCGAGGAATCATCCCAAGTGTGCCAATTGCAATGGAGACCACGTATCGTCATATGCTGGTTGTCCGAAACGCCAGGCAGCTACTCGAATAAAGCGACAAGAAATTCTGCTTGGAAGAGCTCCAAAAAAAGGATCGCCTTGTCCGAATCCTGAAACTGTGCATACACTCCCTGTGAGTTCAAAATCACAAAAGAGTACATCACCACTGTCGTATGCAGCGGTAGCCACGCGTGCTTCAGCTCAGAAAAACAAAAGTACAGCCAAAACGGACCGTAGAGGACGATCACCAAGCGTTAAAAGGCAGACAAGCGACAGCAGGACACCGAAACCATCAGCAACTCAGGATAACCAAGCGTCTACACCTTTCACCTCGCCAAAGCCAAAGGCACAACAGCAACGTGCACCGAAAACAAGTGATGTGGGTATGGTTATATCAATGCTCTTCCTTGCTTTGAAGGTAATCCTGCATGTATTTCCACAGGCCAATGACCTACCAGAGGTGAGCGCAGTCCTTTCATTAGAGCCTCTAGCAGTACAACAAAAAAAATTTGTGTAACAAAATGGCTCTACAAATGAACAACTGTTTCCGCAACAAAGCTGTGTTTCAGTGGAATGACAATGGCCTTTGGTCCTAAAGGACAGACTTCAGGAAGCTGGTTGCTCAGTATAGCTTCCCCGTTCTGTGTCTAAATGGAACCAATGTTGGCCCTCACTTTAGGATTTCTAACTATGTCACATATGCATCAAGAAGAAATCCAGGCTTAAGCAGGGCACTGTTATGCGTACGGGCGCGACATACCCTCTTTTGTTTTATACTCATCGGACTCGGACGTGCCAGAATTTGTAGGGTGCAAAATTCAAATGAAGAAACTTACTATCACCGTAATTTGTGTTTATTTGCAGCCATCGACACGCATCTCCGAATCATCTCTGGTTCATTTATTGGGTAAAGCCCAGGGACCAACCCTCATCTGTGGAGATTTCAATGCGAACAATATCACGTGGGGCAGTACTCATACCGATTCACTTGGGAGAACACTCGAAAAAGCAATTGATCGATGTGGTCTTGTTGTACTGAATGATGGATCAGTAACGTTTTTAAGAGGTAATAATTATGCCAGCTGTCTAGATTTTGCTATAGCCTCTCCTGACATCGCACGAGACATGAACTGGTGTACAGACTTCGAAACACGAGGGAGTGATCATTACCCGGTTCTTATGCAACACCCAAGAATGCAAATGCAAACGACCACATTGATTTCAAAGCTAACTGACTGGAAACTATTTCGTGAACATACTGGACGTGACTTGGTGGGAGTCAATGAATTGGATACATTTATGTCCTGCATTAAAAGCAGTTACTCCTGTGCGACAAGGTTTACAGCTGTCCCAGCAGGCCATTCCAGTGTAGATGCAGACTATGAGCGCCTACGAGCTATTAGAAGGCGAGCAGAACGTCGCTATTGCCGCACTGGTAGGCTTGAAGATTATAAGAAGAGTCAGGCCACACACATTCAATCTAACCGACACATGCAAAAGTTAGGTCGGAAAAAATGGCATGATTTCTGCAATTCATTGACCCCATTTACTCCACTTCCGAAAATTTAGCAAACAATCACTGCTCTAAGTCAGCAAGTATCCCAGCGAAACCCATTCAGAGCATTGGTCATATTCCTTGGATTATCCGAACGTGATGTTTCTAATAAGTTTTGCACAATGCTGACTGGAACTGGGCAATTGGTTCGCAACACTACTGCACTGCCTAGTTCTGTAGAGCAGCAAATCCAAGATGCATACACTTTTTCACATGCTCAACTGGAAAACACGTATTCTCTACTAGAGTTGCGTACTGCTCTATCACTAACCCGCGTAAGAATGGCAACTGGTCCCGACCACGTATCGTACAGTGTTCTGAAAAATCTAGGACCCAACGGCATGCGAGTTCTTCTACGGATATATAACGACATGTGGACGAAGGCGTACGTTCCAATGTGTTGGAAAATCACGAGAATCGTCCCACTACTGAAGCCCGGTAAATCACCACTTTCGCTTGACTCATTCCGACCAGTCAGTCTCGCTAGCTGCGTATCTAAAGTAACAGACAAAATGGTTGACAGAAGATTACAGTGGTGGATTGAAGCTAACAACTCACTTACAGAACAAATGGCTGGCTTCAGACGATGGCGATGCACCATGGACTGCGTCTTCGACCTCGTTACATTTGTAGAACATGAGATGAGTTGTGGAAACATGGCTGTTGCGGCGTTCATCGATATTAAGAAGGCGTTCGACTCTGTGAGCCACCTTTCTGTGCTGCACGGGCTTACCTCACTAGGGGTTCACGGTCGTATCCTTCAATGGATCGCCAACTTCCTATGTAACAGACAGATATATATTTCAACCAATAACGAAGACAGCGATCGCTTCAACATGAGCAGAGGTGTACCCCAAGGAAGCGTTCTAAGTCTACTTCTTTTCAATGCTGCAATGGCAGGTCTTCCAGAAGTACTGCCCGAAGCCTTGAACATATCCATGTATGCAGACGACATACGCATATGGACATCTCACAAATCACTAGAAGTGATCGAAAATCGGCTTCAACAAGGACTAGAAGCAATAAGTGATTACCGCAAAGAGCGAGGCATTCAGATTTCTCACGCCAAATCCGTAGTTCTGCCATTCACGAGAAAAAGAGTGAAAAACTTGAAGCTTTTTGTGGATGGCCAGAAAATCGAAATCGCACGAAAGCATCGCTTCCTTGGCGTTACCTTAGATAGCCAACTGAGATGGAGTCAGCATATTGCTGATCTAAAAATCAAGTCAACAGCACCATAAATGTTATGTGTCGCATCGCGGGAACAAAATGGGGCGGTACATCAGTGTCTCTCCTCCACGTCCATTGTGCACTAATACGACAGAAAATTGCCTACTCTGCGCCAGTTCTCCACAACATCTCTCAGACGTCGCTACACTGACTTCAGCTGTTACAAGCACGAAGCTTACGCATATGTCTGGGGGTTCCACAGGCAACATCCAGTTCTTTGACACTGGCAGAGGCAAGAGAACCCAACTTTATAGTAATTAGAAACGTCGAGACATGTCGGCACCTCTTTAGACTAGTCACGCAACACCCTTCCCATCCGCTCATATCCAACATCGTAAACCGTGCTGTAGCGCAAACACACCATGTGTACCAACAGTAGATTTCCCGGCTTCCTGTGTCGACACATTGGCCACTGCACCAAAACTACCCTCCATGGCTGCTTGAGCTACCAACTATTGAAACATCAATAGAAGGACTTCGCAGCAAACATGAAGTGCCAACCGTTGCCGCTCAGCAGTTGGCATCACATCATCTGTTTGACAGGTACCAAGGATACACTCACGTGTACACTGACGGCTCCGTCACCAAGGAGACAGCGACATCAGCATTAACAATTCCGGAACTGCAAGAAGAATATGCATGTCGGTTGGGCCACCTCTCTTCTTCAACAACGTCGGAGCTCGTAGCGATTTCGCTAGCCATAAGCTTTATTAAACTGTCAACGACACGAAGAGATTGGGTGGTAATTACAGACTCTCTGGAAGCACTGGCATGTGTGGAAAGTGCCACTTCAAGACACCTTGATGTGCGTATAGTATACGCTATACTAAAAGAGCTCTCAGAACGAAGTCGAATCATCGAGTGGCATTCCAGTGAGTCCTCAGTCACTGCAGAATTAAGCGAAATGAAATGGCGGATGAGTTGTCGAAAACCGCTCATAATTCTACGCAAACATGCCTCATTCCGGTATCTCAATGTGATGTAAATAGAATTTTAAGAACGACAAAACGTGGATTATGCCTGTATACCTGGTTCACAGACAAAACAAAGGAATCAATCCTATATTCTGTTGATCCTAATCTTAAATACCACTTAGACCGTGACCTCCCAAGACGCATCGACACACTCACTCATCGCCTACGACTCGGAACTGCTTACACAAAGCACTTCCTACTTCTTATTCATCGTGCAACATCGTCAGCATGTTCATGCGGCCACGACGACAAGGATATCTGTCACTCTTGCTCGACTGTCCAAAACACGACACACACCGAAGGTGACTAGAACAAAAACTGCTTAGGTTAGATCCTGTGTGATTATTCGGGTTGAATAAAATACTAGGTCCATGGCCATCCAAAACAAACGGCGAAGCAGTGAATGTGCTGCAACAGTTATTCGAAGAAACGAAGATTTGTGACGAATACTGAGCGGACAAAAGTTAAAAGTGAGTGTGTCGTCTACGTGTTTGTTCTGCCCATATAGGGGAACTTTTGTTCTCACCCATGTAGCACTGTATATATGTATGCATGCTATTGCTTTTTTCATATTTTTATTTGTGCCAATTAAGTGGAAAGGGGTAGCCGTCGCCAAGTAACGGTGACAAAAACTCCTTCGTTTATTTCCTATTTCAATAAAAAAAGACACAATACTATTATATCAGGATTCATGAACAAGTTGTTCTCGCGAGTAGTTCGCAAGCCGCGAAATTGATTTCAAAGTTCAGCTGCGGACTAGTACTTCCTACTGCTACTGCTACTACTACTATACTACTGCCATTATTAATATTATTATTATTATTATTATTATTATTATTATTATTATTATTATTATCTAGTAGTAGTAGTAGTAGTAGTAGTAGTAGTAGTACCTTCTCCCTAGCCTCATATTACTTTGCCTTATTTAAAGGGCACCCTTGATCAATTTCTCTTTTCTTTCATGATGTGTAATGTAACAGCTAGTGGCACTAATCAATTTCAATCACATTCAAGTACCCATGGATAGTGGTCACTGTTTTTGCTTCATGACAGTCAATGAGTATTGCTCCGACTAGGTTATAGGTGTCTAATTACCAATTTCACTCGAATCCCGTCAGCTCCTTTTGAACTTCCGCAAACTCTTTGCACACTGCACGCTTGTCACTGTCTTCTACGAAAGCTTCTTGGGCAAAGTCAGTTCGCTGTTGCTCTCGAAACATTGGCGCCAGAATAAACAAGCTGGTATATAAGGGGTGGAGGGCAAACTTCAGCGGGAATTATGCGTAATCAAATTTGCCGGCGGATTTTCGGTGCTAACGCGATATGGCGCTAAGTTAATTTCAAAACAGCGCACAGGCACTCTTCATTTAAACAGTTTTTTTATATATTTTAGGGAGCTCGCGTGCGTGCGCTTGGTAGAGAACTGAGCCTTTCGCGCGGCTGGTGAAGAAAATTCTCAGACTTTCCGAGAAAAATCAAGATGCCCCCCCTCACTCAAGTCCATGAAGAAAATGAGGGCGAAAGTAAATGACGGGAGTGAGTCGTGTAGCGATTCAGCGGAGGATACAAAGCTACCCGCCACGCAAACTGCTGAACGCGTTGGAGAGGAGGTCACGTGGTTGCCAATGGGGAGGGGCTTAAGCTGGAAGAGGAGTCTTTGGGTGAGCGAAAGGTCTCGAGTTTGGTCCAAGCATACGTACGGGGTTGATCGGAAAGGGAAATTTCACCACTCCGCACCCATCTGAAGAGCAGCAGTAAGTTTAACGAACGCCACTTCACTGCCTGGCCCTAAGCCACGCAAGCAATAGAAGACGGAGGGTAAGGGAAACCCGTTAACCCGTAGGAGTAACGGCGACAGGCGAAACAGCAACAGACGCCCGAGCGGCAGCTCCTCTAAAGAATATCCGAGCTCTCTCTTCTCTGGCGACGTTGGCTGTAATTGGATTAACTGAGATTCCCAGTTAAGTTTTTGATAAGTATTCCTTTTGAAGGGCCCCGTGCCTCGCGCGTACTAATGAAATTTCGAGGCCGTTCCGCAACGCGCGCGCCGGCACCAAAAAGAAGGCCTCGGCTGCAAAATTTGAACGCCTCCTCAAAGGCTGCAGCGGAGCCGGTGTAATAGTAGCTACTACAGCTGCGCCTGCTTCTGCTGCTTCTCCGCAGGATCTGCTTGCTCGGCAGAGGAGCAAGTTATCGCGGCCGTAACGCCCCAGAGCCGCCCCGTCGCTCCTCCTTCTGTAAGCGAGCAGCGGCCTTCTTTGTTGTTTGTACTTGGTAGGCCTGTCCCGAAGACGAGAAGTTGCCAGGAAGGAAGGAAAGCTCGTAGAAGAGGATGTTCGCAAGCCTAAAGAAAAGGGCGTCAAGTGTGCGTGTGTGTGTGAGTGCGCTAGAGGGGATGGGGATCGGAGAAAACGGCTGGTGCTTGCACAAGCTCAGAAGTGCCCCTGGCACCCGGATAATTAGGTTTTGTCGTTGTTAATTGTTATGGCTGCCGTTGTGCGCCTACTTCACGCCGGAGGCGAGGGCTCCGTTTTCTACAGCAGCTTTCGGGCAAGTTTAAAAACCCCTTTCTTTCCTTCGAGGGCTTTAAATATTAAGGCGATTATGCCTCGCGAGTGAACGCAAGTATTACGTGCGGAAGCTCGCGTGGGACTTCTGTCGCCAGTGTTGCCTTCAAGGCTGGAGTTCGCGCGGCAGCCGAGGCTTCGTTTTGCCAACTTCGCACTTTCGGGACCTAGAAAATGGTCTAAAGAGCATTTGAGAAGGGGCTTTGGACATCGATCCTCAGCGACAAGATTTTGCGTATAACTTAATAAATTGTCGAGAAAAAGTGCCTCCTTCAGGGCGACTTTGACTGAACTGCATCGAGGACTGTTTCTTGATTTTATTGCATATCGCTCGGAAGACATAATTTAAAGATGATAGTTATATAATTATGATAGTAGGAGAACAATTTCCTCCGAATTATCCTGTATGGGGACCACTGAACTAATATCCATCGTGTTGTACTGTTGCTACTATACCGAGACATGCTATACAATTAGAAAGTGAGATGACAACTAACTTTGGGTAAGGAGAAAACGTTTGGCTATTGAAAAGGAATGATGTAATGACAAAGTTCTGGGTTCTGTACACACCATTGCATAGTTGCTTTTTATGAACCTTAAATAATTTTGTTTCTATACATCCTGACAGCCTGACATGGCTAGAATACTTTCTTTGAAACCGATCTCCGTTTGTAACTTACAGTGATCATACTTCACCCGTAGCACAAACGATTCTGGAGTGCCTCAAGGGTTGCTCTCAGGACCCATTTTTTTTTAATCAGCATCAATGACCTACATTACTACGTAACTTCTAACATCTAGTGTTTACTGATAACTGTGTTGTGGTCCATGAAGTTACTAACGCCAAGGACGTAACCCCATTGCAAACTGATCTTAACGCTATTTACGACAGCTGTGACGACGGGGTATTGACGCTAAACATCAATAAACACCAAATTTTACGTGTATCACACACTGCGTCTAGTTCACCGGCATACCAGATTAACAACCCTATCCTTGAGTAAGTAGAATCTTATCACTACCTAGGAGTTACATAACCTAAGTTTTAAAGAACAACTCTAACCAAATGCTCGGATATTTACGACGTATATTCTGCCCCCGCATCACTACAACTGCTTGTTCATAGAATCTTAATTCGCTCCAAACTTGAGTATGTTGCTGCTGTATGGGACCCGAGTACTGCCAAGCTGATCGATTCACTTGAACATGCCAAAAAATATCTACTTGATTCATTTTCCTACTTTTTCCTCTCCCTCTTTCTATCTCCTTTTCCCCGCCCCCACATGTAGGGCAGCATACCAGCTTTCATGAACTGGCTAACTTCCCAGCCTTTCTTTCTCTACCGTTTCTTCTCTCTTCTCGATTCATTCTTCACAGCTACATCGAAACTGCTGGTATCCCCACCATGAAAATAACTCTCAGTCTACCGTAACTTGCAACCCCCCTCCCGCCAAATATTTTTTCTCGACTGCGCCCTTTTCACAAACTTTACATCTGTAACAACCATCGGCATACTGATCTAATCACCAAACCATTCTACCATTCCGTTCACATTGATCACTCCCACAAAGTTGGAATCATTTCCCGTCATACCGAGCACTGTTATTATCGTTTCTTTCTACGCACATCACAGGATTGTAACCGCTTTTTCTCGAGCATGCCGACATTAAAGACCATCAACTGTTTAAACAAACAATAGCTATTGCTACCGATGTGAGGTGATGTTTTCAAGCGCTTTAGTTCTTGCTGAAAACTATCATGCTCGATCTCTGAAAACAATGGAAGAATTTTTAGTAAAAAGAGAAAACCGACTGGTTTTTGAATGACCCATCAGTGGTTTTGCGCATGTCTGAGTGCCGATTTCGCTCTTTGTTGCTGAACTAGATGTCCTTATACAGTGACCTTGTATTTTGATGTGTAGTGATTATTACGTGATGCTGTGCGGTATGCGCATGTGCGGTGCGGCCTATATATTTACCATGACACTACCGCAAATAAATCGGTGGGGAATGACGTTCTTTCCCAGGGCTTCTTCGTTCTTCTTGTGATGTTTAGGCGTCTATGATTTCCCCTCATAATGATGTACCAACTAGTCCAGCAACAAGTACCTCTAAGTTCAACACATTTCTTCGGGTGGATATAAAATTCTATGCATCACTCAGATGAGAAAGCCGTAAGTTAAATGCTGTTTTTGTACATGCCTGCCAGCGGTGATTTGCTCAACTATCTTATATCGTTCCCACTTGCAAGCACTGTGTGATAGGGATGGCGTTCGTAGCGACTCAAAACAACAAGAGAATAACAAAGCTACGACTTTATAAATTTTATTATGGTGTACAAACTTGAAATACGTAATGCGTTTTTGTAACCTTCTTCACAGCATAAGGATATTGAAAGAGTCGGTTGCATCGCGATGTAGGCTAAAAAAGTTCTAGCTGATTTATGAAAAGAGCAAGAAATGCAGTGATAGCGATAGCAAAGTTTAGCGTATTTATTGAGTTCTTCAAACGGTGTTCGAAATTTACGCAGGTGTGTCACGTTGGAGCGATGCAAGGCAACTGATCACTGTACTGAATTGGTTTTATTCAAAGAGCCCCACAATTCCACCGGCTGCCACGGATCTCTGGTGGTCACTCATGTTCTTCCTTCAAGATTCAGTAGCTTCATCAGTCGGCGCTTGGCGTAATGTATCAATAACCTTGCCCCGCCACTGTGGTCTAGTGGCAGCTCAACCGCAGGTCGCGGGATCGAATCCCGACTGCGGCGGCTGCATTTCCGATGGAGGCGGAAATGTTGTAAGCCCGTGTGCTCAGATTTGGGTGCACGTTAAAGAACCCCAGGTGGTCGAAATTTTCGGAGCCCTTCACTACGGTGTCTCTCATAATCATATGGTGGTTTTGGGACGTTAAACCCCACATATCAATCAAACCGATACATCGAAGCTTGGGCAGTTGCGCCAGCTTGCACGAAATATTTTCTTTACTTTCCCCAAATTTCTCACCGTTTATCCTCCACACTTAAATATAAACTGCCGGATGAGAACATACGTTACATTTTTAAAGATACATTACTTAAATTGGTACAATATACTGTACCAACGAATACCAACGTTGCTGTATAAACGAAGAATTGTTTTATTCCAGTCTGTAACCCCTCTGCTGTAACGCCTTTTTGAGCAAAGTGGGGCACTCACCGAATAAAGAATAAAGAAAAAGAATATGATTGTTATCTTTACTTTGTGTCTTGAAATTGGTTTCCCTCCGATTTTTTTTCCAGATTGCCAATTTCACAGTTTTGTTTTGCGTGGTGGTCATTAGCGTTTTTTTTTTATCTACGGAAGCCAGTTTTATAGTTTTGTAACTTCACGCCATCGTCGGTGCTATGCAAGACAATATCTCTGATGTGCGTACAATCAAAGAACTAGACATTTCGACTGATTCTTTGGCGGCTTTTCAGGAACACAGGATAGTTCGCAAAGTGACGTAAATCTGCAAGGCGATACACGGCGCGTATTGTACTTCAGGTATACTTGTTTCAGGCTACACTGGATTCAACTTCATGCTGTAAAACACCGCAGTTTTGCGACCGTTTAACAGGCACAATGCCCTCCTAATACTAATCTTCCTTTCAAATACCCTTCCGCCTCAGCTCTTCAACGTACTTCTAGTCCATAAAACTCTTCAACGCACTTCTATTCCATAAAATATTTTTCCGTCAGAACTCATGCCTTCTTATCCCACCGTGTGTATTTCTCCTGTTCCTTCACTTTACTAAGGTGGAGGTAGTTACTCTTAGGAAGCTTCCTCACGGCAGGGCCTTACACCGACTATCAGCTCAACTTGAAACTTGTTGAATTTACCACTCGGTGCTCAGTGTTTCAGTAATGCGATCAGACGCTTACCACCTTTTTGGGACATGCCGAGGATTACAATCGAAACGCTCCCGCCATCTTTTGAAAGACGGCCTTTGCTACTCTGACATGACCAGAAATAACTGTTGAATACATTATATTAGATTCCACGAGGCACTGCTTCACCTCATTTATACACAACACCGGTCTTATGGCGCACATGTGATACACTTTTTCACACAAAGCATTATGCATTACGAACAAGGCTATGTCGCATTGAAAAAAAATATGCTACACAGCTCGAACAGGCTGTCACTATAAATGTATGCTCCTAGCTCCTATAGAAGCAAGTGCCTACAACGTTTGTACGAATAATTTTACAAGGTTACAGAAAGGTCCAAAAATATGGTTAAACAGCAATGATACTTCCTGGTGGAAACTGTGTCACAGTGATTTCGCTGCTTGAGTGACTTGATTGTGGTGGAGACAAAATGTAGCCAATAGCACCCCTTTTGAATCATTTTTTCTGTTATTAGGGAAACATAATTTAGTATGAGGTCCTTATGTGCAGCTGACATCTATTACAAATCGCTAATTACTTTGGGGCGTTGAACATTATCATTTAAAATTAATTTCATGCGTGTACCGGTATCTTGTCTTTGTCTTTCATGGTTTCTACTCATAATTACCTAATTTATACTAACATGTTAGGCATAGTAAAAGTGCGTCGTTTAGAAGAAAGTTAAAAGATCGCAAACAAGTGTACCAGTTCATAGCTCATCAATTAATAAAATTAAAAATAAACTGGAATGCACGAGTAAACATATTAAACGAAAGAATGCTCTTTTTATAGAACTTTTTTAGGGGACAGTCCGCATTGACAAAACGCGGTCACAATAGAATTCGTCCGAACATAAAAACAAGCCAATTCAGACACTGCGCATATCGTTAGCATAAAGACGCCTACGTACAAGTTATGTGCACAATTAAACATCCCTTCTTGAAATTATTAGACTGAAAGTTCGACCGCCGGGTCACAGGATCGAATCCTGGCTACGGCAGCTCCATTTTTGATGGCGGCGAAAATGCTGCTACCTCATGTGCCCAGATTTAGAGAGAGAGAGAGAGATAAAGATGCAAGGAAAGGCAGGGTGGTTAACCAGACGCACATCCGGTTTGCTACCCTGCATTGGGGAAGGGATAAAGGGGAGAAAAGAGGTTGCAGAGAGATGAGAAGGTACGTACACACAATCACGAGCACACTCGGAGAGCACACACAGTCTACAGGCGGTCGCTCAGGTTTGTTGATTTTAAGTAAAGTAGCAGTGCTTTAGTCGCTTTCTGCGCAACTGAGGCAGATGCCCAAGGTCCTAGAATCTTCTGCACACAAAATGGTCCGGGGTCAAGTTGATTCAAAACCATCCGGAGCTGGCATCGCTGTGTGTCGTAGCAAGTGTAGCTGCAAAGGACGTGTTCAATGGTCTCTTCAGATCCACAGTAGTCGCATGTAGAAGTGTCTACCATACCAATGCGAAAGGAGTACACCTTTGTGAATGCAACACACAACCAAAGGCGGCATAACAGTGTCGCATCGGAGCGGGAAAGTTGTGATGGTAGCTTTATCTTGAGCGAAGGATCCAGTTCATAAAATTGACACCTTTGGAAGCTGGTAGACGACCAGAACGTGCCTGTAAGATCTCGAGCCAGTAGGTAAAGTTGTCTTGCTGCATCATTCCTTGATAGAGGAATCGGGACTACACGGGTTCCTTCATGGGCTGAGCGGGCTGCATCATCGGCTAATTGATTTCCGGTAATACCGATATGTCCAGGCAGCCATTGATATATCATGCCCTCGTGCTAGAGCTTCATGATGGAAATGTCTTATTTCTTGTACCAATTGTTCATGACTCCTCCTACGCATGGCAGACTGCAAACTCTGAAGCGCTGCCTTCGAATCACAGAATATGACTCATTTTCCTGGACGCTCTTGAACGAGAAATTGTAAAGCAGCCCTTATAGCAGCAAGCTCTGATGCCGTAGATGTATTCATATGCGACAACTTAAACCTGATTGTCATTGCTGCAGCCGGAATTACAGCGGCACCTGATGAGCTGCTGGACGAGACGGACCTGATTAACCCTTACTATCTACCCTGGAACGACGAGAACACACAAAGACAATTTTAACGCGTAAGCGTTAAGCTATACCCAACATCGGTAGCATTGAATAAACGTCAGTGTTAAGAAAAACCTGACATAGGCCACCGTGACAACCCGACGAATGCAAATAAGAAATTTCAGGGTCCCAGCAGGAATCGAGCCTAAGAATTCTACGTGACAATCAAGCATTCTACGACAGAGCTACGCCAGGTCTCGGAACTACTTTTCAAATAGACGCTAATCTTCGTGAAAAGTCAATAGTGCTTGCAGGGCTGCGTACCCAATTTTATGAATATTACATATGTACTCCTTTGATACAGCCGTCACGTCGAGTGAACGTCAATTTCGGTTAGGTGCCATGCGCTGAAATTGATTTATGTAGCAGTGTCAAGCGCCAGTATCTTCGCGATCATTAGCGCTTCATATCAGCTTCTGGTGTTGCTAAAACACATTTCTAGTTGACATCTTTGTGCAAGTGCAAACAGTTTGTTATATAAACATATGAAAATCTTCAACCTATGTGTCTGAGTGCAAAATTTGTACATATATTTAGCGTAATTTCATGAGATGTCGCTCAATAAAAAATGCAAAATGGTGTCCTTCCCTCCACATGCCTCGCATAACGTCGATTCCCAGGTGCAAGCGTGTAATCTGTCAATTTTTTTTGTATTTGTGTCTTTGTCAGTGCTAGGCGGAAAATGTTATGGCCAATGCGGTGAATGTGGAACTTTTATTTTTGCTGAGAGCATCAAGCCGTCCTTGATAATTAAGGAGATGTCTCATGACCTATATAGCTTGAAGTACCTGAAAGCTTCAAAATCCAGGCTCGAGACCCTCAATATATTATCGCGAATTCTCTTCTTTGGGGTGTCACAATTACATTTAAGCTGATTAATTAATTATTTCACTTCGTTTAAAAGCTAAAAACATCTTCCCACATGCTTCATTTGGTTTCAGGTTCTTTTCGTTTCATACGGCTGTGTCTTAGAGCGCAACTAAACAGTAGGAAATTCTCCAATGATTAGCTTATTGCCTAACGCGAATTCCAAGGGCAGCTGGCGTCGTTGGCGTTCCACCTCTGCTCGGACAACTTGTTCAGCGGCAGCGACTGACTACACCCATCTATGAGTTGCGTCGCTCGTTGCACAGAAAGAAGTTCAGTTGAGACTTTTTTGTACATTTTACACGGTTGACGTTTAGAAGAGAGCGCCGAGAGGAGCGTGACGGGTGAGGGCAATTTTGTGCAGCCATTCCCTATCATCCACAGCCGATGGAGCGTAGCGCCACTGCTTCGCTACCGGGAGACTGTGGAAGACAGCGCGTGGGCGCGTTCCACAACAGCCGACGCATGGCTGCTTGCTAGGGAGCCTTCATGTGCGCGCCGCCGCATGCATGGAGGCTGCGGAGGCGGGCGGCGCGCACATGCTCCCTACTGCTTTCACTACCGTAGCGCCGCGGATGATCGCAGCGCAACCTGTCGTCTCGCTACGGTCAAGTCCTTTTAGATGCGGAGCATCTTATACTCGCGCCTTGTAGTGCGCCGTCCGCGCCGTCCGCACCGCTTCTCGAACATTCGACAGCTGACGCGCGCGCATGCGCCGTCGCGCCGTCGCCCACTCTTCCACCATCTGTGCATCCCTTCCTCCTCTACACACCGCGCGCGCTTCACTCCTCCACCATCTGTGCACCCTTCCTCCTCTACACACCGCGTTCGACATCTACAATTCTCCTGATTCTCCAGTGGACGCGCATGTGGCGTCGCGCTTCGAGAACATTCAACAGCTGACAGTGCATGCGCCGTCGTGCTGTGTATATACTCAAGGTCGGCGCTCGCTCGCTCAGTTGCCGCTCGTCGGTTGGTTTGTACGGCGCGTCGACGTCCAAGGTCGCGGTGAAATGAATTCCAACGAATCCACAAACACAATGATCGACGTCCCTTCGACCAGAGCCGCCCTTTCGCATACGTGTGTACGTGTTCACTCATTTAACACCCCCTCCTACAACCACGTTAACCAATTTAGCCATCGACCCAAGTAAGTCGCAATTTAACACCCCATTTCACAACCACGTTAACCAATTTAGCCATCGACCCAAGTAAGTCGCACTTTAACACCCCGTTAACCAATTATATGCTCCGCATCCTCCTCAGTGTTCCCCCAAGGGAAGCTGCGGGCAATTTTTTTCTCACGCTCTTCTTGCTGTCGCTGTCTTTAACCCTCTGTCGCACTCTGGGTTCGCTCTCTTTCGGTCTCGTTCATTCTGCCGGTGTCGATGATGGCGACGCCCGCTCTCTTTCGGTCTCGTTCATTCTGCCGGTTGCGAACATGGCGACGCCGCTCAATACAGAAACGGGCACCTAAAATCGGCGCTCTATAAACTGACCCGCAACTTCAATTCATTTTTTTTTTCTTTCGTTACATTCAGCGCTAAGATCTAGCCCACGAGTACACTGCAATGTCTCACAAAAGGGCGTCACTCAGCTTGCGCACAAACAACATTCAACTTCCACTCAGTGTGAGGGGATGGCACCCTCCCGACTTGACGGCATTATAACACACGTGCAGGGAGGTTGGGTGGGAGAGAGGAAGCTGAAGGTAATGGCGTAATATCGCGTCGCGTCTGTTTCTCACTACCGGTTGGGGTTAGGGGGTGGGTGGATATCGGGGGGTGTAGTAGTGTAATGGAGCGCCGCTTCTTCTCTCTGACCGGACAGGAAAGTGAGAACGAAAAGCGAGGGAAGACGAAGAGCGTGTTTGTTCAAAGCGTCCGAGTTAATTAACTGCATCTTGTTTCTGCGCGCCTCTCCTGGCTCGACGTGCGCGCGGGTGAGCCCAGGCAAAACTATGCGATCGAGCGACCATCGGGGGTTCCAAGCGTTGCCTTGTGTTTGTTTCCTCGCAGAGCGGCGTGCTCCGGGATCACTTGCATGGCTTTTGCCGCCTCTTCCAGCTGCTCATTCACGGGTTCTCCCGAGTGAAAAAAATGAAACTAATGCTGCGGCGTCTTTCCATATACACTCGCGTAAACTGCCAAGCATCGGTACATGTTCTTTCTACGTGTTTTGGACTACTATGTTTGTGACAATTGAGCAAAAAACGTATAAAGATATTCTACAGCAAGCAGAGTACGACGTGGCTTGCGTTAAAATGAGTCAATGTTACATTGAGCTACTGCTAATGTTACAATGAGCTACTGACATTGTCCGTGTTTCGCGCATGAAGCCCTACTTCTCTCGCACATCTCCAGACTTGTGCCGAGACAGTGCTCCAACGCCTAGAATCCTGTTACGGAGATGAAGTCAAGGAAGCCGAAGGGCAGAAACAGCTGACAGGCGCGCGAGTGCGTCAATCAGCCATCGTGACTGTTGCCTGTGCTTTTCCTCTGTAAATATATTGCTTGGTCCACTCCACACATAGCTCCTGTTTCGATGTAACCCGCACGGCTTAAGTAAGCTTGTCCTGTACCGAAGGAACTAGCATAAATCATGGTTCATTGTGCTCTCATGATGACGTACGTTTGCCCTTTATTAATACATTTTATAATTTTTTTTGGCATGGCTTTAGTACGAAAGCTGCAGGCTGGCTGGAAGGAGCTACTGGCAGCTTGCGGAGGTGACCAAAGAACCTGAAGCCTTGGTGAAGGTAAGTGTAGCAGATAGGGCACGTCAGCGACCACGTTGAGCCTGTCGCAACAAACTGCATCCTAGGCGTCGACCCTCGGGCCCGGTTATCTGGCTCCGTTGATTGCTCAGCACCGTATGCCCTCTTTCTTTCTCTTCTCTGCACACGGCTCTTCTTTAAATGCGCAGCATTTCTCAGCGAACTTCGGCGACTTTGAGCGTATCCATCCATCCATCCATCCATCCATCCATCCATCCATCCATCCATCCATCCAT
This sequence comes from Rhipicephalus annulatus, assembly GCA_013436015.1. Lineage (NCBI taxonomy): Eukaryota > Metazoa > Arthropoda > Arachnida > Ixodida > Ixodidae > Rhipicephalus > Rhipicephalus annulatus. The sequence continues at coordinate 100,657 of WOVY01003468.1, read as the reverse complement.
CCATCCATCCATCCATCCATCCATCCATCCATCCATCCATCCATCCATCCATCCATCCACCCATCCATTCGTCCGTCCGTCCGTTAATCCGTCCGTCCGTCCCTCCGTCTCTCTAGCCACCCATGACTTTTAGCTCTCCTGGCCGTTTCGATAATGGTATCGATACCAAACTTGGTATGGCGTGACATGATTGTATGACGAACATATTTGACTAGTCACATCATGAAAATCATGACATGTAGTCATGAATGTCTTGATGGTCCTGCAGCTCTTTCCGGTAGTTTCATTCACATTGCATGTTGCCAAACTGGTACGGTAAGACATGATTGCATGGCGAACACAAGCGACAGACCCTAACATAAAATCATGACATGCGTGTCATGTAACAACATGATTACATTCCACGCTCATGATGCGCTCGCGGCTGTTTCGCTATCGTCACATATACCACATTTAGTATTACGGTACGGGAATAGATGACGAAGTCATGTGACTGGTGCAAACATGATAATCATCAGATGCGTCTCATGTAACAACATGACTACATGCCACGCTCATGATGCGCTGGCGGCCGTTTCGCTACCGTCACTTATACCAAATTTGATATTACACTCCTCCAATGGAGGACGAAGGTATGTGACTGGCGCAAACATAATAGGTATGGGATGCGGGTCATGTGAGAACATGACTACATGCCACAGTCAAGGTGCCAATACATTTCGACATGACGCGGAGTGCGTGCTCACCGGCGTTCATTTCGTCGCGTCACGCCGGCGTTGCCATGCCAGGCGCCAATTCTGCCATATACTCGCAGGCGCCCGCTACGCTGCGTTGCTGTGACGCATGCGCGTTTCAGCGTGTTTCAGCGCGTTTAGCGTCCCTCCGTCACAAAAAAGGGAGATGCAGTGTTGTCTGGGTAACGCATCGGCATAGGGTAATGTCACTCTATAGCATCGGCACGAAATACACCATGTCGCATTTCGCGCCGGTTGCCGTCGGGCTGCGCCGACGGACACTGGTCGCGCCTGGCGTCAGACTAATGAGTGCTCGCGTTTCGATAACGTAGCATCGCTGTGCCCAGCGTGCGCACGCGTCAACGCTACCTTGGAGTATATCGGACCCTGAATGATGCGCTCGCGGCCAGCTTGCTAGCTTCACATATATCAAATTCGGTGTTACGTGACGTCAATGGATGACGAAATATATGATTGATGCAAACATGATGATCCTGACACGCGTGTCATGTAAGAACATGACAACATACCAGGCTCATAGCGTGCTCGTGGCTGTTTCACTAGCTCTACATATACTAAATTTGGTATGACGTGACGTGAATGGATGACGAAGGTAAACGACACATCCATTCATGATAATCATGACACGGAAGTCATGTACGGCATTATTTACCTCCAACTCGTAACGATCTGATGATTTTGAAGTGATATATCAGCATTTCTCTTTCATGCTTCGCATATCATCAATCCCCACTGTACGTGGGATCTGCCAATTTTTTATTCTCCACCTCCCAAACTCACCCCCGTGGCGTACTCTTCCACGTGCGCCAACTTCCTTGTTTTCTTTCACCACCGCACACACCGAAGCGCTACCAATCTTTCGCGTGCGTATCTACACATCAAAGTCACTCTGATTCACCACAACGAATGTAGGACGTCAGCCTTTATTGTTTATAACGGTGTCGTTTCTACTGCGGTGTCCCAAGTTTTTGAATAGCCAGGGGCAAGGAGGCACGCCATAAACTGTAGAGTATGCTTGGCGTTTGTCGTGAATCGCGAACACTATTAACAATGTAATGACATATACTAGTAAGCATCATAATTGTACTCACTATTTGTGTGGGAAGTGGAGCAGTTGCGCAAGACATGTCACGCATCAGGCGTCTAGTAATTCAGGAAGCAGGTCCATTTGAGATTGAAGCAGCAGAAACAATGGAGAAGTTGTAGGATTGAAAAGACTTGGTGGACGCTTGAGCTTCACCATCAAGAGCAAAACACCTCATCGCGATTGGCCCCCGTGCTCAATAGCTTCAACCGTCGAGCAGAGGTGCGTTTATCCGCGTAAGATTGGTGATTTCAAGCTATCCCAGAATATTTAAATGGTGGACAGTAGCTGAGTGCACACTGTGACATAATTATTTTTTGCTAATTGGTGATGTATCTACTGTTTGTTTTTAATGTGCCCCGCGCACATGGGCAGCTGCACAAAAGGGGTGGGCAGCTTTAAACAACCAAGTCTTTGCGAAATACACTTGTTTTGACGTTCCGCGTGATTTTAGGATTCTGCCACGCCATATTACATGCGTTAAGGAGACTCCTTCCAGTGCATCACATGCATATACTATTTTGTTTCCAATGCAGTTTCAAGCAATGACGTGGCTCTGTGGTTGAACACCTGCTTACCACGCAAATGGCTTCGCTTCGAATTTAACATCTATTTTTTTCGCATCTTTCTTAATTTTCCTGTCGTGGTCGCGATTTCTTTTCTTACAAACAATGGCGCCAACGTCAGAATTTCTGCAAAGCAAGATCTTTAATACTAATGTGTTAATGCACTTGTCGCATGCTTCCAAATTCCTTTCAGTTGTTCTACTTGAATCTAAAATGGAATCGTACTAACTGGTACGATTGCCGACCATGCTCAAGAAGCAGAGTTTTTAAGCTATAGAGTCAAAAAGATTTCCCGAAAAGCCCCCCATATACATCTTTTTATTATGAATATTTGAGCTAGACACACAAAAAGGGAAATAGGGAGAGAGCAGGCTCAACACTGCCACACAAAGGGGCACAATGCATGCCTGCACTCTTTAATACTGTAAGTAGAAGAGAAAAGTGATGGAATCGTAAATTGTCAACACGTAACGCTTCGGAATAGAAAAAAAGGGGGGGGGGCACAGAAAGCACACCACATGCATTTTTTTCTGAAGAACGCCTAGTGTAATTCTTCACAAAAAGGCCTTTGGCATTCTGAGGGCCAAGTGGCTAACAGGGCCACTTGTCGTCCTGAAGAACGTCAAGTGGCATTTTTTTTTCTGCTTTTTCTTCTACTTTGTAGTCTTGCACTTTGCCATTTCACAGAACTCTACAGCAACTAGCCCAACACAGCGTACTATGAAAGAGTAAAAGTCCATTAGAGAGTCCCCACTCTGAAATGAGACCGTTGTAAGAAGATACGATAAGAAGCAGATATGACTTAAGCATGCTTTTGCACAAGGAACGGAGACCAGCTAATGAAGTGGTCTCAAGTTAACGTTGTAACGTACGAGCACAAAAAAACAACAATAAAAAATCGCACGGGGCTAATAGGCACGCTGATCTGATATGTGGCGAGCGTGTGAGGAAACTCTAAAGTGCAGAAAGCGGAAGTAGTAAGGGGCTCATGCAACGCCACGGCCGCCCGATGCACGTACCTCTTTCGCGACGCGATGCAAGCCTCTCGGCGCGGGTCTTAATCGCTTCCGGGGACGCAACACCAAGAGGAAGTTGGGCAGCCGTGGGCGCCGACGCATCATTAGGAATTAATAAAGCGTCTTTGAGGGCGCGGAGCTGTCAGCGTGGTTAATAACATCGATATAGGCAACGCGTGGCTCGTTATTAGCGCACTTTGGCGGATGTATCAGTGCAGTCGAGGGGGGGGGGGGGGGGGCACGCGCCTTCGGCGACATGGTGTGGAAATTTCCGCAGTGATAACCTTTATTTGACATTATGTAATACGGACGCCATTTCCTTGCTCACTTCTGTTCCCCGTTTTCTGCTTCTGGAGTGCCTATATTCGGGGAGAAAAAGCTATAGTCGCTTAACAAGATGCCTCTGGACTTTTGGCGCTAAAAAATGGATGTCGCCTTTTTATAGTAATAACACGTGCATTCTTACGTGCCAAAAGCACGATACGCTTATGAGGCGCGCTGCTGTTGAGGGTTTATAAAAATTTCGACCATCTGACACTGTTTAAAGGGGCCCTCCAACGCTATTCAATCTCCCATTTTTTATTCGTGGGTTGTGTATAGTGAAGTACAAACAGAATAATTTAGCATGAACGGCAGTGATACAAGTTCCTAGTTATTTGATTAGGAAAATTCGAAATAGAAGAAAAAAGTATGGCTGTCATCAACTTCATTTTCGCGGGGTCACCTTACCACATGGCTCGGTTATGTCGGATCGCTTACGTAGAGGAAGCTCTTATGGAAGCGCTTACGTAGAGGATGCTCACACGTACACCAATGAAGCTTGCTCTTTTGAACGTAATGTTGACCTTGTTGCCACAGTAACAAACGTGGTGCATGACACCTGGTTTGCCATAACGTGAGTTGGCGCAACTGTTTCGAATGGAGGTATTTTTTGCTGTTTACAGCATTTCGTGTCCCTCCCTCTATTGTTGTGAAGAGGGAATTTGAGCAACGACCAGAGTGGTGAAAGATAGTTGACCCTTTTGCGAGTGTTTCAGTGAGCCACCCGACGAACTTTAATGGTGCATTTCATCCGTTCAACAACAATCAAGAGTATACCACACGAGCAGAAAGAGGCAGCGTAGAAGAGAAGGAAGAGGGAAGAAAGAGAGATAGAGAAGCCTTTCGTATGAAGCCTTTCGTATCTGATCTGCGCAAGCCAGCGTCTGCGTTATGCTAAGTAGTCACAGTGGTCTTTTTTTTATTTGGCAACCGCATCTGTTCGAAGTTTAATGAAAAGGCGCAGAAAAAAAGGAACACATTGGTAACCTCATCTCTGTTACCACGCCATGATCGCTTCCAACGTTGCATTTCTCCAATCATATGCCGCAGCCCTGCGTCGTCATTTCCACCAGCAATAGTTCTGGCGAGTGCCACTACGTACTGATGCGGTCGGCAGCGATGCAGTCTTTTCATGTTTTGATTACAATACTAATACATTTCATATGGGCCCTTATACCAATGATAAAATTATCCTACGCCATCACTATTAACAAAACACAAATAAAAATAAGTGCTTAAACTATTGGAGGGCCCCTTTAACGTGCACTCGCATCGCGCAGTATGCGGACATCGACAGCATTCCGCTTTCATCGAAACGCGACCGCCGCCGCAAGAATCAAAACCGCGATCTTCTGGTTAGCAACTCACCATCGTAACTACTGAAGTATCGAGGTGGACTGGCCTTAGCACAGTTTCTTAGTGTTACGATGAATGTTAACTTGAAATGTTTCTGAATATTTGCGTTTCTTCAAAGTTTACCGAGTAGCATATTGACACGCTTTACGTTCCATTTATTCGAGACGTTGCGATAGGGCACACGTTAATAGGAAGTCCCAAGGCCAGAAAGGAACGTTGTGTATCTCATGTACGATTCCGTTTTGATGTTCATTGTATTACCGGCGGTAATCAGTTTCATTGTCAGCTGCTCTGAGACAAATTTTAAAGTTAAAGCAAAGCGGTATATTTCACGTGAAGGTGATTAACCAATTAAACATAAGGTTTCCGTGGCGACACTTCTGCGCGCTTTGCCAGTTTGAGCACCACTATGTTATTTCTGTTTTATTTCGCGAATGTACGGGCCGATTTATGAGACGAGAACTCATGGCGGTGGAGCTTACACAGGCTGGAACTGGGTCCGCCACTACTGGCTGTCCAGAGTGCCCCGGCCACCGCGGAGGATTTCCGTCTACCGATGCCGACTTGGGTGGAACCGCCGACTGGTTTATGGGGTCCTAGGACTTCTTTATTCTAGTCCCTCTGGTCTTTGAATAAATTTCTTCGTATGTATGTATCTGTGTTTATATGCTCTATGGTCTTACTCCAGGTCTGTATTCTTCCCAAAAGTGTTCACAGCATTGGGACAGCTGTACAACAATATATATGCATGACAAAACATACTCACAAGGCACAAAATAATGGGAAATATTGTGCCCTGAGCAACGCATTTGCATGTAGTGACTGACACACCAAAAACATTATATATCAGGAGATGTAAGTCGTGATATGGCAGGTAAATCTTTAGTATTGACTTTAGAGTCGATATAGTCACCTGATAAGAACAGGAAGAAAAAGACTGTTTTTGTTTCCGAGCCATCTTAGGCAAATGTGTAAAGTATCATGAGAGTTTTGTCACTAAATATTCGAAAATATCCTTGACTATATTTACTCGAAAGCACTTGTAATGTGGCAGCTGTTTTCTTTTTTTACAAAGTTTTGCAGTATGACTACATTGCTGGCAAAATACATCCTTATTATGGAGATGTGTGTCGGAGTACACGCATGGAGGCCTGGCTTCGTGTCAATTGCTATTATCCCCATCCCCGTGTCTTTGATTTCGCAACCGGATGCAATCACGAGGCTGTCGGTGTTCGAAAGTAATAAGGGTTCCTTGAGAAAGCAGTATGTTTGTACTGTGGGTCTCTTGTTCTAAGGCAAGTGTAATGACACAACTCGCGGAGTGTTTCAGTTAAAAAATGTCGCTGAGGGCTTGTTCACAAAAAGAAGCGTACTCCCGATTTCCTCTCAATGAAAAAAACACAAAAAGGAATCGCCGGATGAGTTTCAAGTAGCCGATGTAGTAGTGTGGAAAGGGAAGTGCATAAGAGGACAAGATAGTGAAGTCAACCTTCGCCGCTATTCACTCTGGGTAGTGAGAAGGCATAGGAGGTTAGAGGGTGAGCAATGATTCATAGGTGTGGACAGGTGATAGCCTCAGAAAGACGCAGAAATATGCTATAGTATTTACGCTCGAACTGCAAGCGATCTCTATAGTGCAAGGTGCTATGTAAAAACTCAGCATTACTTTTTTTGTTAATATTGGTGAGATATTGCGCAAACAACTCAACCAATATTCAACTCTTGCGCGCACAAAAAGAGCCCACTACTTGTTATTATTGAGTAGGAGAAACTCACAGCACACAAGGTTAAAAATAACAGATCGAGGAACGTTCACAAAACAACCATGGGACGTTAAAAAATGCTAGATACAGCCCACAGGCTCGCTATCGCGTGAAAAAGAAATAACTCTAGGAGTCCAGAATTTGTCTCAAATGTACAAATAATTATTTAACATAATAATAAGCTCTTTATAACTCTATGGGTGGCAGGTTTCGCTGACCTCTATTTGGTATGGATCAATGCTATAACTATAAGCGAGGCTTTGGCTAAGCCCACCCCTTCGCTATGTGTTGAGGCACGGACAAGACTACTCTTCTTCTGGAAACGTGCTGAATCCCACACCCATAGCAATGCTGCATTGCCGGACTTGGTTTCGGAGGCCATTTTATTACACTCACGAATGAAGAACCTTCCCCGCTAGAATTTCCCCGCGAACAATTTCCCAGCTTGAATGATGATGGGTCTGGTTCCTAATTCACTATAGTGTGGATATCGGTAATACGGATGTGCACGCTATGGGCTCTGCGACTATGGAAGCGCACGGCATGTCATGAGAGGCTCAGCTCAGCCCCGCGAAGAGATTGAGGGATGGAACACGAGAGGAGGTGGAGGTGAGGGACTGTCGACTGATGGGAAACGACGCGACGACGTCGGTTGACAAACAATGACGGGTAGAGAAAAAAAACAGCTGTTGAAAGCCTGCTTCAAAGCAAAACAAAAAAAAGGTGAAGTAAAAAGGAAGCTTCTCATCATACTAAGAAAAAACGAAAGCCAGAGATGCCCAACAATAGAACAGTGCCACCGACACTGATTTTAATTTAGATAGCAGGCATTGGTCGCACGCACGCAGACCCAGTACGAGCAAAATATAAGCTACTGCTGCTTGACATTCTTTTATTGTTTTTTATTAGTTTTCATTACGTCGGATGTTTGTATTGCGTTTTTCTTTCTTTTCTTCATCTCTTTCGCTCTTTCTCGTTCGCACGGTTCTGCAATTGTATTTTCAAGGGACTTTCCTAGCAGTAACTTAAACGGCATGGTTTCCACGCCGCAACCGCCACTATATGTTCGATACTTAGTGGACAAAAAAACAGAAAGAAAACAATGTCATATTCCTCACTCCATGAGCGCTCTATGCCGCCCCCGTTCTCTCGCTTCCTTTGCTTTTTCTTCATCACAAGCTTGATCTAAAAAAATAAACGAAAAAAGATAACCGCAATGCCGAGCACCTCGCTTCACTTTCTCGCAGCCTAATAATGGCTTCCTTTCAAACTGAGCGAGCGTGGTTGTGGGTGTGTCATCGTGCGGGGTACCGCATCCCGTCAAAAAGCTTGTGCTGATAACGTAAAGTCTTTAGAAGCGCTTCGCGGTCTGTTTATTATTTATTTTTTTGTCGTTTGGACTTCCGAACCAATTGCAAAATTTTTTTTCTCTGAGCTCCCATCAGCGATATCAAGGACGCAAAGCAAGATCGAGCGCTACATTTTGCTCTCGTTTTTGTTGTACGTCGATAAATCATCATTCACGTTCGTTAGTTACACCGGACAGCGGGCACGCCTAAAAGCTGATGTAAGGATCTCCGAAATAATTAATGTAATCCTTTCGAGAGGATCACCGTCCACACGTAGAAGAAAATACCACATGACAAAGAGCTTTGTATGCACGAGATGAAGCCAATTATCTAGTATTGAACACGTTGTATCTGCGAACTACCTAAAGTTGTCGAACTTTGTGAAACTATGCGCCGACAGACTCTTTTATTTCTGCACAAATATGGTTTCAGGATTTTATAAGACTGCATTCGGAAAGCAGGTGTTCATATTCTTGACAACAAGAAAATAATAGAACGGTACTATAGCAGTGATTATCTTTTTTTTTCTAAAAGTTAGTTATTTAGGCACGCAGTTTTTCTTGGGCGGGACAAATACATTGCCCAAGATCCCCCCCCCCCCCTCTTGAAAAAAAAACTTTTTAGCAAGTATTATTGGTAAAAAGAAACTCAATCGTGATGCTGGCCCTATTGATTTAATTGATATGTTAGGTTTAACGTTCCAAAACCACCATTTGAATATGGAAGACGCTGTAGTGAAGGGCTCCGGAAATTTCTACCACGTGGGGTTCTTTAACGTGCGCCCAAATCAGAGCACACGGGCCTACAGCATTTCCACCTCCATCGGAAATGCAGCTGCCATAGCCGGGATTTGATCCTGCAACATGTGGATCAGCAGCCGAGTACCTTAGCCTACCCCGACGTGGTGGTCTAGTGGCTAAGGTACTCGGATGCTGACCCGCAGGTCGCGGGAGCAGATCCCGGCTGTGGCGGAAATGTTGTAGGCCCGTGTGCTCTGACTTGGGCGCACGTTAAAAAAACCCACGTGGTAGAAATTTCCGGCGCCCTCCACTACGTAGTCTTTCATGATCATTTGGTGGTTTTGGGACTTTAAACCCCACATATCAATCTATCGATTCGAGTACCTTAGCAACTAGACCGCCGCAGCGGGTCGATGCAGACCCAATCAAGCAAGCCGAGTGCTGAACAGCGTCTATCATAGAAGAACCAAACGTCTTTAAAGTACACCCGAAGATTGACTCCTTTTATGAAGGAGGCGTTACGCGAAAGTTTCAGTGGTTCACAATTGTCCTTTAACAGGCAGACCAGCTAGATGCTTCTGTACTTTTATGTTCAAGCCGTGATTTTGAACAGCTGTCCACTCGAAATGTGTTAAAAGACTATGCCGCAGCAGTCATAAATTTTTGTGAAAGCTATCGTTAGGATTAAGTGCCATGTCTGTGGAAAATAAAAATTAGTACCTAAATTAGTGTCTGTCCAGTTTATTGAATACGGATATTGATTAGAAAGAGTAATATGCGATATTTAAAAAGCCCACCTAATCGAGGTGAAGAAAAAAAATAAATTTGTTTAAGGCTAAGAAGATGGCCACAGTAGTCCAAGATAATGTGCTGGGGAGAGAGGGTGATGTACAATTAGTATCGTACATGGTAACAACAACAACAATAACAACAAAAAATCCCCACCAAACAATAGAAAACTTGCACACATTGAATAATACTTGCCCAGTGTGCTAAAGACACACGAAAAAAGGATCAGTAAGGAATTGAATGGTGAGGCGATGGGCACAGTCGGTGGAAACCATGCTGGGGGGCAATGCGCGAGCAATGGGCAACGCCATTGTACCACGCTTGGGGCACTGCGCGCGGTGCACTCTTTCTTCGTGGATATAAAGTTAATCGCGAATCTCTTTGTTCGACCTGTCAGAGTCAGAGCTCGGCTGCGCCAACGTGTAGTTGCCATTCCTAATTCGGAGCCCTTTCTTTTTTTTTTTTCGTCCGCCCGCACCCCCCGTCGCCCATTGTCTCTTAATTAAGCGTGGCTTTCCCAAGTTTCGTCTCGCGTGGCCAAGTATTTTTTCGCGAGAATCCAAATGGTGAAAGACCGAGTACCTTAAGGCTTTTTAAAGAAGGAGAGCTAAAAAAAAGAGAAAGGCTTCAATGCTTGTTCCTGCGCCCATTTGCTCGCTTTCTTATCCTTCACGATCTAAGTGGTTCTTGATGGCTCGGCGTTAAGAAGTTGCTTGCTTATATCGAGGCCGGTTTATATCGTTCTTTTTTTAAGGAACATTGTCGAGGCCTTAGCGGGAAAGACTGCTATTGAAAGCATAACACGAGGTCTTTGTCCGTCGACACATGGTGTGCGCTTTGCACGTGCTTTTAAGAATCGGCAACGCCGTGAAAAGAAGCGATCTAGTGACGGTTCGCTATTGTGTGGTTAAGCGTAGCTGGTATGAGGCTAATTAGCCACACTTGGAAATCGTTAAGTGCATGGTAAGGATGTTTTTCGTGCCAAAAACTAATTACTGGTTTCATTGCACAAGTAGAGCTTGCGTCGTGGCACTTTTCTTCGCGAAATGAAATTGCGAGAACTCATATGTAGGCACCATAGTCACAGTGATTACTGGTATAAGGTTCAGCAGGACTTCGTGACGAATCATTGCTTGAAACACATGCATGCTAGCTAGAAATTTTTAGTTGGGTTATGAAGACCCTATTTTAGCCCTTGCGTAAGTCGCAAGAACGCTCTAAGAGTCAGAAAGTGTGTTACATGCCTCACATATTACTGGTGATGAGTGACAGTTACGTCGGGGTGTGGTGTGGGGATATGGAGATGTGCAGAACAGGTCTTTTTGGACACACACTTGTGCATGGTGGCATCACGATGCGCGTGACTTCTCGGTATAGCCTGCCCGCGCTTCGCTTCAAAAAGGGCATTAGTTAAATGTAGTCTGAAAAGAGAAAGCCAGGCGAGGGAATCGCCTGCGAATTTCGCAAGACTGTACAGACGCCCGGAACCTTTAAAATCCTCATCCTCCGCAATACCGCAAGAACCATACATAAAGGCGAAAGAGGAAAAGGGGAAAAATTCTAGTCAGTTTCACGCGCGAAAACCATCGGAAAGAATCATTCGCCCACTTTCGTCGGATATTATATCTTGCTCCCAAGTTTCGGCAATAACTTCACGATCATCTTCATCGTCATCATGAAGTTTTATTTATTTGAAGAAAAGTGTGATTATCGTCATCCTAATTATAATTAAGGTGTTGATATCTTGATGCAGTCCCCTATCTCATTACGTGACTTGTGTGATGCCACTACTGCTACTACTACTACTACTACTACTACTACTATTAGTGTAACAGTAACTACAACAACTACTACTATCACTATTATTACTACCACACTACTACTACTACTACTACCACCACTACTAGTAGTAGTAGTACTAGTAGTAGTAGTAGTAGTAGTAGTAGTAGTAGTAGTAGTACGACGGCGATGACGATGGCACAGGATGCAGAGCTCCGCCGTGCAAGTGAGGAGCAGACAAGTCACATTTCACCGTGTTGTCTTTTATATTTTTCAACCTACACGAAAGTACACCTAGCTATTATATGACACATTCCAGGCGCATGAACTGAACACCTCGTCGCGTCACACAAAAGAAGTTCTCTGAACTTGAAAACAAAGGCATAGTGTCGACTGAGCCGGGTTTGTGAAAATTGAGAAAATGCACTCTCTCACTCTCTCTCTCTTTTACTTTTGTTCGCCGAGACTGGCGCAGCAAGCGAAAGAATGGCACGCGGGAAGTTCGCACGGTCCGCTTCACTGGCTTGCGCGCGCGCGCGCGTCCGAATTCATCGGAGCTTGAAAACGCTATGAATGGCTGAACGTGACGTGGTGGTGCCTCGTTCTTCTTGCGACGTCTTGTAGTCGGGCACGCCCGCAAACCGCAGCCCGTCGACGTTGGATATATCTCCACTTTACGCTCAGCCGAACACCGTCCGGACTGCTGCTGCTTGCTTCTCTTCCATGCATTCGGAAAAGCTCGACTCCTGCTTCGGTGGGTGGACGCTTCAGACCTGGTCGCTGACGTTCCGCGCTGCACGTGGAAGCCAAACTTACAGGGGTAAAATAGAAGAAGGAAGAAAGGAGACAAAAGACACAGTTACGGTTGCCGTATACAAATCAGGCACGAATGAAAGCTGGTGTGTCACTGTGTTTAAACATGTCTGATGCCCAGTGTGCTGACGTGTATTTTGACATCTTGTGACAATGACTCCTGAAAAGGTGTATGGCGTTGCTTCCTGTTTAGTTTAAGTTCTCTAAATGCACGTACTCTTTTATTGCGGTGATTTATAATGTGCAGCTTCCCTACCATGTTCCTCCCAACAATCGTTTTCTATGCGACGACGTGATTTAACCAAAAAAAAAAACATTACGCTTGCTTCATACACTTTGATGGGTTACTTCGTTATACGCGTGATATGAAAAGTGCGCGCTTTTAAAAGACAAGGGCAAGAAGCATTTACTCAAAACTCACGCGTATCAGCTCCCATGCTGTGTGCAAATGTATTAATCCTTCTCTTTTGGAGTTGCGGGGTTGTTCTGATTTAAAAAAAAAAACATAAACTTGGTAAGTCAGGTTATTCGACTATTTGGAGCGGGAGTCAAGTTTTTTGTTGATTTTGTAGGCCAAAAGGGAAAATATTTTATTTAAAGTTAACGTTGTTAAAGCACCAACACAAAATAACATAAACTGGCGACGAAAGCCGACTGCACAACGTTGTATGAAAATGCGAGTGGCATTTGACTCCACTTTCCGAAACTGCCCATTTGAATGTTAAGTTCATGGAGGCCGAGATGGCAGCTGGTGCTTCAGTGGTCCGAAAACTACAACAAAATTCGGAGAATTCTTCACCGATCACATGCAGCATGAGATGAGCTTGCACTGTACCCCTCACAATACCATTGCTTCCACACTTGAAGCTGTGCCGCAGCGCCGGCTTTGGGTATTCGAACGGAAGCAGTAGCGAGCGAACGCCCTTAAAACTGGGGGCTCCCGGAAGGCACTTCCCTTTTCAAATTCCAGGATTCCTACCAAGATTTCGCGAAAAACTGAGACGTTAGTTACGACCAACAGCGTTCACACCGCACTCGGGGTCCTGGTTCACCAAGTCGGGGCAGCAGCAGCCTCCGCCATTCTGAGAAGCATGGCGGCGTGTGGAGGCGGTTGGCTGTTACAGTTCGCCGAAAGGAAGACTTTTCTTGTTTTCACAACGTCCTCGGGCTATCAAGATGTACACTGTCGTCACTATTTCCATCGTAGCACGTCACTCATTAGCGACCAATCGGGAGGAACCACGACACCTCGCTTGCCAACGCCTTCGCCCACGGCTCGACGTCCTGCCACAGAAGGAGTCCCAGATCGTGTCGAGAGTCGGACTCGTGCAGAAGCAACCACTCCGGCCTCCGGCGCGACCGCAGCTGACGGACCCTGCGCGCCGCCTCCTGAACTGCCCGGCGGGAGCGTGGGATCGTCGAGAGGGACTTTGAGGAGACATGGAAAACACGGGTGAGTTCCACGTTCAGGCAAATTCAACTTTTCACTCTAGTCACTCCGTTTGGAGTTGATCCCTTAGGATAGAAATTGTCGTGAGGGAAAGCGAGTCGTAGGATATGAAAATCCACTCCTCGAAGCCAACTCTTACCTACACAGCTCAACATTCCAGCCACTTTGCACAGCTTATTAGGTAATAAACTATCGAACATTGTTTATTGAAAGACGATAGGTGATTTCTCAGTTCAACAAAATGTTGCTCTTTTGTACATCACGCATAGCTCAGATGCCTACAAGCTGGTACTGAAGCATCTGATTGAAAAGGAAGTACTCTAAAGAAGTCACCTGTTTGAAAAAGACGTAGTCTAAATAATATAACTCATAATCTATTTAATGCACAACCTATTTGGAAGCGACGAGAGGAAACAAGCCAAGAACATGGCAGGTAATAAATAGGGCCAAATATAAAAGATGGCCAGATATTGATCAATACCAGTTTCCCCATTGCCTTGTGGGAGTGGTTGGGGATCTGAAATCACCCACACAATGTCTTTTTTCTGCAAATATTTATGTGCAGGTGGTGTTGAATGCTAGCTCCAAATGCAGCTGACCCAAAATGCACTTCTTTCGACAGTGCACAGGTCGGATTGAGCACAGAGAACGTAGACATCTGCTCTTGACTAAATTAACGGGCCTATTATTCCTTTGCGTAAAAATACCGTAGGTGTGCCGTAGCGGCGGCGATAATTACGTTTATGTACCCTTATGGGGCGTGAGAATAACGTTTTACAAACGATTTTAATACAGCAGATGCTGGAGTTCAACACGGAACCACACGAGTTCATTTCGTACCACGCATAGTGAAAAACATAGAAAAAAAACAATTCAGAACTGAAGCATTCATTCTGTGATACCAGTTAGAGATTCGTAATGTATAAGGTCGTGAAGCTCGTTTTTAGCGTTCGATAATGTTCAGTGAAAGAAAAAAAAAGTCACGCCCTAAAGCAGCATTTGTAGGGGAGAGCCATTGATGTTCTACGAATTGGCTCATCCCGAAAACACCGTGACCCATCTTTTCATAGTGTGTAGAAGCCATGGCAGTCACCTAATTCTCCGCTATCTCGGGAACAGCATTCGTGATTCGCTCATTTCGCCATCGCACGGCTGCGAGTCGCCATGCGCACCCGAGCACGAGCGGCGGTAAGTTGGCCGATTAAACGAACGAAGCGTGCAGCATCTGCCGGAACCCATTGTACGATGCAGGATCTCCAACAGCGTCCATAGGAGGCTATTATACACGTTATGATTCTCTCTTTCTCTCTCATTAGTTTAGAAGTAGAGAACACCGACGAACGCGT
This sequence comes from Rhipicephalus annulatus, assembly GCA_013436015.1. Taxonomy (NCBI): domain Eukaryota; kingdom Metazoa; phylum Arthropoda; class Arachnida; order Ixodida; family Ixodidae; genus Rhipicephalus; species Rhipicephalus annulatus. The sequence continues at coordinate 85,530 of WOVY01003468.1, read as the reverse complement.
TTTCACGGCTGCTTCCTATGTGATATATACATTGGTGTGCCACCGTTGAATCAACTCTCTGGGAAGTTATGATCTAGGATGGTTCTTTGTTGCTTTCTATTATAGTGTTACCCCGCATCCGCTGAACCTGAAGACTCCACAATGAATGCAGTAATGTAGCACATATTCTACGATGATCGTCTTGTAAGATAGTAAGCATAGGCAACTTATGTGTAAGTATATTCAATTACTGGTCCGATATTTCGGTGTAACATGATTGGTACGTGCACCACGCTGCTAGCTTGTTGCACATTTGGTTTTCAGTTATTGTGATATTCGAAACGTAGGAATACACGTTATGAGAATTCCACCGAAACACATAGTGCCATCGTACAAAAGGTACAAGTTCATTCCCAACTATATTTGGTCTCATATTTACCCTCCCCTCTCTATTTTCTCTTCATGTGCACCGCGGTAATACACTGATTACTGGGCTCGGATGTTTATCGTAAAGTTGCGGTTTCAATTCCGGCCACAGCGTTGAAGTTGAAACGGTATGCCCTCATGTACTATGCACCGTCAGAGCACCTTAAAGAGCACCAGATGGTTGACGTTTCCGCAGTCTTTCACTACAGCGTGCCTCATAACTATGCCGTGCATAGCTTAAACTCATTAAGATACACAAATAATTACTACTAATTATTGTCACATGTATTTGCAATGTTGACTAGTAGCTCAAAACATTAATTCTGTCTGACTCGGGAGATCTTATGCAGCAAGCCTTATCACTTTCTATCTCTCTCTTGAATTCTGGCATCCCTGTTTATGTAACAGAAACCTTTCTTTTTTCAGAGCCAGCCCGAAATTTGCTGTTCGCAATGCCTGCTGACGGCTAATGAAACACGCGACATAAAGCAATTAAATCACACGTCTCGGTTGGAACAAATATTGATCTCACAACAAACAATAGGAAGCTATGACAGGTGACGGTCACCGTTATACCATTCGTGTGGCAACTACATTGAATGCATAAGGGTAGCGGTTTCTAGGTTTAGGCATCCTTATTTTTTCATACGAGACGCCACGAAGAAATCACTCTCGGCCACATGTAAGTAAGTGGCCGTACGTAGGAATTACAGCCACGACTACCTGGGATTACTTCTTGGTAGCACGCACCTGCTTTGGCGTAATCCGGAGATCGTAAATAGAGCGCACGGTTACATCGTCATATGTGAGGTAACGTAAGGAAAGATTAACGACCGTATTCGGATGCACTTATAGCCCCTTCTCTGTTCAAGCACGAGTGCTGGGGCGGAAAAAAAGAACGATTCATGTCTCGATCACGACAGGAAGCGTGTCCATATATGCTTGTTGTAGCTTAGCCATGCGTTTTTATGGCTCCAAGTGCGGTCGCGATACGTGTATTACTCGGACGCCGAGGTTTGTCTCCTCCCGCTGCGGTCGATGTCTACTGAATGCACGGGCAATGGTGTACTTTGCTGCAAACCACGAAACCTACGTATTACACTTCAAACTATCAAGTTTAACGCTTCTACTTGCGTCAAAATAAATGCTCTGCAACATGCAGAGTGTATTTACAAAGCTGAGAATGCGAACGATAGTAATGAAGCGTGGCAAACACTTTACGTTGTTGCTGCTGCGGTAAATAACACATTCTCAGTTTTGAGAAGAGAAAAAAAAATGCAGATGCTAACGCAGTTATATCTAATAGTTTGATTAGTTACACTTGATTACGCATTTTTCTCTCTTTAGCCTACTTACACATTTTACTTCCCCTGTATACGATTCCTCACCTATATTATTATTATTATTATTATTATTATTATTATTATTATTATTATTATTATTATTATTATTATTATTATTATTATTATTATTATTATTATTATTATTATTATTATTATTATTATTATTATTATTATTATTATTATTATTATTATTATTATTATTATTATTATTATTATTATTATGTTGTTGTTGTTGTTGTTGTTGGTGGTGGTGGTGGTGGTGGTGTTGTTATTGTTGTTGTTGTTTTATCAGTGGTTCTTTTTCTACAATTATTGCCCCCTAAAGCAAATAACAGCATTAAGTTATGTCAAATACGTGATTACACAGAAATAGACAGATTTATTTGGGCATCTGCAGAACTGTAACGATAAACTAAATCTGTCTAATTACAGACAACTGTATTGTAACAGTCACTAAGCACTGGTCAGTCGGCATCCGCACTGGTATACTTTCGCCATAAGTGAAACCACACTCTAAAGCAAATGCTAAATGCACACGTCCTTGAGCACGACACCACAGATTTGCTCGCGATGGCGTTATTTTCGACAATACGTAGCTGGTAACAACTCGTGCGAGATGGAGCGACGCCCTGGAGGCAATTGTGAAATCAACCAAAATTTCGCAAACAAGGGAACACAGTGGCACGGGCCAGTAAGAGAAACGGATTGTTTGAACAACCGGATACTGGCACAAACAGAAACAAAGAATGATTAATAAAGCAGAAGCAGCAGCAGGTCGGAGTTAACGAAGTTGACAGAGTGAAATCGGAATACAGAGAACGCCCGTGGGAGCGGGAGAGCATCAAAACGTGGAGAAAAGGAAAATATAGTGACCGCTCGCAAAACAAAAGGGGGTTGTACGGGGGAAGAAAGGAAATTGGAGAGAGAGAGAGAGAGACTCAGAGAGGTGAGAGTGTCTGGAACGGCGTGCTTGCAGAGAAGAGGCACGCAAAAGGTGAGCCGCGCGCCTGGTCGCGATTAAAACGCGACGGAGAATGCCCGAAACAAAAGGAATCGAGTCACTGCTGCCCCCTCTTGCAGGCCTTAATTAATTCTGGGCTGCCCCCGACACAAAAACGAAGCCCGGAGCATGCATAAGGGGAGGGGGGGGGGACCCAGCACTGGGCGACGGAAACGCAAAAAGACATCGAGCCACGCCGAACAGAGAAGGCAACGTGTAGTGGAGGGGGGGGGGGGATCGCAGAGCACCAAAGGCGAGCGATGCCGTGGTGTTGGTGGTGGGGGTGGCGGGGGGGGGGGGTTTCCCAATTACGGGAAAACGCCCTTTGGCCCTGTGGGTCGTTCGAGCGGCGCGGCACAGGATGCGTCGCGAGCGCCAGCACCAATCGACGCAAACTAAATTACGACACACGCACGCACGCTCGCACAGCCACCACGTCGAAGCACGGCGGCAGCAGAAGCGTCGGTTTAACTTTGTTTCCTGCGGCCTTAGCTGGATAACGCTCATAATGAACGAGCCACCTCCACCGTTCGCCCGCTGCCTGCGGATGCTGCCAGAGGACACGGACGCTGGCTTGCGCGTGTTGAAGAAAGGAGAGAAAGCAGTGCTGTCCTGCCCAAGGCATGGAGTTGCGAATGACGGCGGCACGCGCCATCAGGAACGGGTTTGCTCGCGCGGTGGCGTTGTACGCTCGCTCCGGCGCAGGACTCGCGTCGGTGTTCCCGCTCGTGACACCTAGCGGAGGATGAGAGAAGTTAACAGTTCTTCCTCGGGGCATGTGAAACCGTGCAACCATCGTTTACTAGAGTAAAATGCGCCATTGTCGGCTTCGCGTCTCGGCGTCTCTAGATAGAACTTCTGCGTGCGGGCGTGTGCGTAAACTTACGCGTGCTTGAGTGTGCATGCATATGCTTGCGTGTGCTTGCGTATGTGTGTGCTCCATGTTCATGCCCATGTTCGGGTGTGTGGGTGCAGTTGAGATGGGTAAACAGTGTCTTTTCTTTTTTTCCTAAATGCGATGTGTAGCCTTTGGGCGTATATCAAAGCATGCCATAAATATATGAAAAACTTGATTCATGGCAATTCTAGAAGTGAACCGCAAAATGGCCCATATATCAAGCAGTCAAGGTCGGGTAGTCGACCAGACCTAAACGATTTTGAACGCAGGTATCAAATACCAGCGATATTGCATTATCGGTGTGTTTGCTTCCTATTACGCTGCATAGATTTAGAAGCCAGTGAAACGTCACGTGGTGCAAAAAGAATGTCCTACTGTGCTTGCTGCAAGTCACTGCTTTCATCTCTATATCTGTGCAAGCCTTTTTTTATGATACAATATTGCACCATTCCTATATGAATAAGACCATTTGTGTTACTTGTGCTTCACATTTTTATTAGCTAAAACAAACTGTTCAGTATAAACACAAGAAAAATTTTTCTCGGCCTTTGCTTTATACACATCTTATTCAATAGAGAAAGCTGATAATGATATCTGTACAATTTGTTTATTTCTATTGCAATGACCGAGCGCTGGATGAAATGAGATAGAAAAGTCAAAGAAGCCGGGATCCCATTATGCAAACTATATGTCACCTAATGGTTTAGGGCCTGTCTGATTATTATTCTTTTGGAACTTGACCCACAGGATAACCTGAGGTTAGACCACAACACTTGGCAATTTTTATACCAAAAGAAGACCACAACAACAACAACTTCAAATGCGAGAGCTTGTGCATTATATTCACGTTACTTCTAAGCTACAAGGAAATCAAAGTAACGAAATCACGCCTTATGGTGGCAGTCCGTTTTTCGCGTTTATAAAACATTTTACAAAGGAAATTCTTTTAAACCACCGATTTAGCCGCCTAGCCTATGCGATACTCATCTGACTCACGTCATAAAAATCCATCTACCACCAAAAGTTTTCCGCAATTCAGCACTGTTTTTCGCTGGCTGCCTACGTAGTTCACAGCGTCTGGTTTTCTTGCTATTTGTATAGGTCTGCGTCGTGGGGCTTCACTTTTTCGGAAAGGCTCTAGGCTCTCTCAGTGTATGACTGGTGCACGCAATCCAGGTCTATCAATCCCGTTTGTCTCCCTTCCGCTTGCCCTCCCAGTTTCCCGAACATCGCCGCAGTACCACCTCCCATCGTTGGAGCGCACTTCCCTAATCGCGCACCGCTCGTTAGGTGATACCATTTCGAGTAAGGGCCGCATAAATGTGATTACAGCTCATTGAAAAACTTGTCCTGCCGGCCGCATATGAAGCACGAACGAGCGCAGAACGCGTGCAGAACTATGAAAATGTAGCTACAAAAAAAGAAAGAAGATAAAAAAGAGCAGTTTGAGGGGGGAGGGGGACATGAAAGACAGGTATTGAACAATAATATATAAAGGGAGTACCGGGAAGATCTGTGGGTGCGGAAGTGAATTTCGTGTTCCCGTAGAAACTGGAATGAATTCTGCGTGTGGTAGAAAATAAAGAGAGGGAATGAAAAAGTGGGTGGTGCTTGGGATCGGCAGTGGGTTATCGGTGGCTAATAGAAACTGCAACTGTGCTGGGAATGCTTTAGTGGCGTGGGGAACTCATGCGCAGAGTGGGGACGGGAAAATGCCGGACGTCATCCATACACTGGCGAGCCCCTACAAGGTCTGGCTTGCTTCTTTTATGGACGTGCTGTGTGGACGCCGCGCAATCGAAAAGCACTTTTCACTAGTCCGTAAAATCGACATCACGTCGAATTCAACTACACGTGAAGGGAGCTTCATTTTTTAAAAAGTTTATTGCCCCTCTCTATCCACGGATACAGAGAAGGAAACGCCGCCCTAAGCGAGATTGTAAGTACCCACGAACGATGAAATTTGCGAAATGATTGGATTTAAATCTACCAAATCTCTTGATTGTGTTCTGTTAAATCATTCCTATTTCGGGTATCCGATGGTGCATTTACTAGACCGGCAAGATGTTTTTGTGATATCTGACGATGTTATGTGCAGGTACATTGGCTAAGAGTATCAGAATTCATCGACGTCTCAGCCACGACAAATATTGTGGGCGGCCAGATATTTTTAAGAAGTCGTTGATCAGTGCCACAGATGTAGAAATTTGAGGTTATAAGCGCGATATTTCATCTCTGCCTCCTAAGTAAGAGTGCTTCGAAGAAATAAATCAAATTGATGCTACATAGCACTAATTCTTCGCTATGAAGAGAGCGACAGAAAACTAAGCAAGGCTCTCTAGGCATCATCAAGTGACATTCAGAATTCTTTTTTATCTTCTCTTTAGCCTCTGATTGTCCTCAAATTGACACTGAGACTCATTATTTTGCTGCTTATAGCACACGTGCAGCATCAAGTGAAAAACATGACTAACAGATGACTGTGATTTGTTGCCTAAGATTTTCGATTTATGACAATTAGCATAAAACGATTTAGCAAACACGAGGCTGAAGAAGTAAGACAGCTGTCTCCATATTATTTCTCTTGTGTATGGCCCTTTAGTAAGTCTGCTAGTGTATCTGTGCAAATGCATCAACAACTGCACAGCGAAATCAATTTTGTTGAGAAAATGTGTAGCGACGCTTGCGCCAGCGTTGAACGTCGCGAAATGGCTGCTTCACGTATTTCCACTGTAACTTGCCTACGTCAATGAGCAATTCTTCTATTATACGAGACAGTGAAGGATCACGAGAGATTACCACTCTGACAGCAACAAATCGCAACGACCGTCCAATAGAACACATCTAGCTGTTCGGAGAAAGCAGTGACGCCAGTAATCCAGACACAGCGACTGCGCGGCGAAACCGAGCGTTGACCGCAAGTTCCTTGGTCCTGGCGTGCGAGACCCTCCATCAAGTGGCTAATGAAAACGAACCGCGGGTTCTTTCCGCAACAACGGCGCGCGGCGCCAGCCACACATCTTAGTTCCTCTCAGCAGCCGTCTTGAAGACGACTTCTGCGGTCACCGGCGTCCCCAGTGGAGCTAGGGGCAATCAGACTTTCCTTCTAGCGACAGGCGAGACGACGGAAATATCTCAGCCTCGCCGTCACGCAAACTGGCACATTTGAAGAAAAGAACAAGTAAAAAACGAACCCTTTGCACCTTCTTCTGAACACTGTCAATGCCAAAACGACCGACAGCACACACCGGCATACGTGCGGATACGAACAGGTCTGCGCGATTTAGCAGGCGCACGTCACGCTGGCAAACATGAACTTACAATGGCGCACACGCACAGACGCATTCTTGGAGTGGCGAGGGCCAAGAGTTGCGCCGAGTCGAGAAAAATAGCCGCATCCGTTTTCCAAGTAAGCCTGAACAGCCGTGCGCCTTCGGGGCTGCCGGGATTCGCGCGGAGAGCCGAGACACAGGAAGCGAATCTGTGGGCTCTGCGGCGTCCGGTGACTTGGGAGGACACGTCACGCAATGCATCGCAACAGGAAATGGCACAATATTCTCAGGGGCTTTCGCACGGTCCACCTCCGCGAAACCACCGAGCCCGCGACGTGAAAGTGATGGCCCCCCCTTCTTGCACCGCAATGACGGTACCTCCCATTCTCTTCCACATCTCTGAACTGGCTGGCCCTCTGCGGGAGCCGAAAGGCAATCCGCACACGCACTATGCGTTGCCCGTTGCTCCCCAGCTTGCGGATATCGAAACAGTAATAAGGCTGTTATTTGAAGGTACGTCGAAAACGAGAGAAAAGGGCCAATTTGTCACTCGGTGGCTCGGAACTTTCGCTTTGCTGCAGCAACCTTCCAGCGGATAGAGATGGCTTTCAGCTGGCCCCTCAAAGTTGCTGTTGATCTGCGGTTGCATGCATTCATTGTATTTTTCTGTCTTTTTTGTATTTTGCGTTAATGTCACTGCACAACGCGGCGTTCTGACCAGCAGGCCGAAGGTCTTGAAACAAAACTTTTCCATAGCCGATAAGAACAAAAAGTAATAGTACAGAAAAAGGTAGGTTAATGATGATGCTGAAAACAGAAACATGCAGAGCACTACAGTGACGAGGAAGAAGACAACATAGGTAGATCAGAAGAAGAGAAGGAGAATAAACAGTGGAGCATGTTATGCGAAACAATGTGATAAAAACAAGGACACAAGGCTACGAATATAACAGGAAAATTGCATCTCCATGGTATTCGTTTGTTGGTCTACATATCTTAGCCGAGGTGCATCATCTTCAATTCCAAATATGGACCGACCAGCCTACATGAAGTCGCTACTGATCCATAATGTGCACGCACATGCTGATAACTTGATCATTGATTTCCATCAAAATGAGCTAGAAAAATCAAGGAAGCGTGAAACTGTCATGTATGGCAGATGCCAAAGCAGCATTTTATTTTAGTGTTGTTGGGTGAAGTTAAACTGCATAGTGCACCTCATTTACGAGAGACAGGAGAACGACAGGGGCGGAATAACACCACACGTCTTACTACATGTGTAGAAGACTCGTAAATATACTAGGGAAAGCATATGTTTTGTTGGCACGTTTACCATTTATTGTATGGTAAGCGCGTGGTCTCTTGTTGACTACTAAAAAATGCCGTGTGACAAGGAAATTTTCTGGTACTTGAAGTCAAGCAACGAGGGTGAACGTAGAAATTAAAAGACAAGAGATTGCGCAGTGGGCGAAAATTGACTGATGATAGTGATCGGAGCAAGTGTTTGCCCAAATCACACACACACACACACACACACACACACACACACACACACACACACACACACACACACACACACACACACACACACACACACACACACACACACACACACACACACACACACACACACACACACACACACACACCACACACACACACCACACACACACACACACACACACACACGCACACACACACACACACACACACAGAGAGAGAGATAGAGAGAGAGAGAGACATACAAACTTCCTGTAGAGTACTCAGTCAGCTGCATAAATAATAAGTTTCTGGTTACACTAGTGATTGACTGATTGATATGTGGGCTTGAACGTCCCGAAACCACCATATGATTATGAGAGACGCTACCCTAGTGAATGCTCGCGTGAGATAAGTATTCGGAGTTTTAACGAAAACTCCGTTGGCCAAGCATGACTGCTGCAACTACCATCGCGAATCTATCGTGCTCGCATCTCCGTGGAAATGACAAGAGGTGTCCATCATGACAACATATTTACTACAAAAAGTAAAGAGCTGCATACAAATGAGGAGGAAAAAAAAGAACAGAAACCACCGGGCAACGCCGATGCTGGGGCGAGTGGAGACGAGTGTTTGCCGCGCTAAGGCGCGAGTCTTGTCCCGTCTAAGTGACCGGCCGTGTCCGGCCTAATAAAGCCGGACCGGGCGGCCGCCTCACGTTCCCACGCTCGACGCGAGCGTTTGCGAACGGCTTCGTGTATGCGGCGGTGTGAGCTGCGCACGCCGTGCATCACTTTCTTCTGTTCGATCTCCCCGACAGCGGTTTTCCTCTTCGTTCAAACCACGATTCGAGGATGTCATGTGTCCGGCGCGTCGCCACTTCCATTTGACAGAGTGTTTGAGAACAGTGTCGCACGTTCCCGAAAGCCGTTGAAACGGCTTTGGAGGGATTTTTTCATGGTCAGCAAACATACATAAAAAGGAAGCTAGATGGATGCCTTGTATATGTCGGTTGCTCCTTTTTTTTTATCCATTTAGGTGTTTGGTAAGATTTGCTGGGCAGTTTTAGAGGGCCATGACGGAAAGTGATGACTCACATAGTTAACGAAAAAAAATAAAAAAATTAATAAAGCGCTGTTCTTAAGTAAAAGCTACTAGGTTACACGGGTTAAGAAAGAATTATATTACTCGGAAATTTCGCAAAAGGCAATATGAGCTGCCATAGACATATTTTATTGAAATTGCTGAATAGGAAAGAAAAGGAGGAAAAAAACCCTATGGCAGCTTGCGTATTAAACTCCTGTATTCGTCATCGAGTCAGAAGGTATTTCGCTGTATATTTTTACGTATTACGCATCTTCAAAATGAAGTTCGATAGATGAAATTAGTAACACCAGCAACCAGCAGCTAAATTCCAAGCCAATTAAAGTGTGTCATCAACCTGCCATAAAAATGAAACGACGCCCCCACTTATCTCCCAGTCGGATTCTTTTTTACGCCGCCATCAAGAGCATTAGAGTTCCAAACGCAGTAATAAACTTAAACCCGTAGGTTTTATTTTCTAAGATTTCTGCGCACGTAGTGGTTTTAACCTTCTATCACCATGATTCAGCAAAATGCAGAAGCTGTGATCCGATATTGAATTGATAGCAGCGCGTGTTATAGCCATGAAACTCTGCTGAGAGTGGGACTAATTACACATAGATAAATAAAGCAAGCATTGCAAAAGTCAAGTCCGACATCAAAAAGAAAAGCTAGTGGCCTCACCGGTAGCGGAAATGCAAATCCCTTGGACGAAAGATTAACCGACGGACGTAACTAGTGTGCAACCGGATGCAGCATGACATAAGCCGTGTGGCAGATCGTTGGCAACCAGAGCGTGTCGAAGATGCGAGCTAGACAGAAAAACGCTGCGGTAACAGAAGGCCCGAGAAGAGGTACCCCGGATAAAGCTGCTGGGGCACGAGCCCGGGTACGTCACTCGCTTCGTTGGTCCATGTATACGTCAGTCGCCGTCTCCCGCACCGGTCTTCTTCTCGGCGTTCGCTCGGGTTGGTTCGGCGCGTACGACTCAATTATCGCCGGAAAAAAAACAAGAAAAACAGTGATCGATGAGGAAAGACGCCACGACGCGCCAAATCGCATTACTCAGGCACGGCTTTAATGCGTAATGACGAAAGCTGTCCGTTGCTGCTTCCGATTACAGGCACCGACGGTGAATTATTGAGTCCTCCGCGGCGGAATCTTCCTTCTCCTGCTCTCCCACTACCAACCTCCTTGCCCGGTTCGTACATAACCCCTACGTGGGGTCCCGCACACGAGACCCCGCCAGAGCCCTCTGGCGCTCCGGTTGTACCCTCCTACCCTCCTCCCCCACTTCGAACTACCAGTCGGGACGGCGTAACAAGTTTACTGCTGAAGCCAGAGACCATGTTTTCTCACGTTTTCTTCGTTTCTGTCTGTCACGATCCACCTTCTCTGCGATGACCGGCAGGCATAGACGGTGGGGCGGTGGCTGCTGACGTAGAGTTGCCCGACTTTTGCAACCATTTGGCACCCAGGCACGTGGGAAGCTGCCTTGGGCTGAGCCTTACTTATTTATGGTCGGTTGCCAACGGAGTGGCTACTGGTTGGATTTTCGGACGTTTTTCGATATGTGTGGATCTGTCGAAAACGTGGTGAGAAAAGTGAATCTTTTCCAGCGATTTTTTTTGCGTTGGTTTCGTTTGTTGCTCTGGGGTTCTGGAAACTTTGGGAAGTAGCTGAAGTTGTGGACAAACGTAGATAAATGACATGTACTGGAGTCGCCTGCCTCAGATTGCATTTGGCATCACCTTGCTCAAAGGAAATCTGCTTCGCAGAATATTTGATCATAAAGTTCACAGTATAAGCTGATTTGTTGACGCTGCTATCACTGAGCATCTACCTAGAGAGAGAGAGAGAGAGAGAGAGATAAAAAACTTAGATGACGCTTGAGCTACGCGACCGAGTGTAGAACGTGATATCTTGACGGGGCACCGCGCGCATCACGATCTCAATTGCTAGCCCGGCATCGATTTTCAGTGCATGCCTCGACCCTGTCGCGAGGAAGGAAACAAATATGCGAGTAAAATAGCCATTTCAAGCGATCTTAGATTGCCTAATGCAAGTCCAGTAGTTAAATGTCATTGTTCTTCTTTTTGCGAATCAGCGAAAGGCGCACAAGGCGTCCGTAAGGCAACACGCGAACTTGCGCAGCTGCTGCCTTTGTTAATGCTTTTGCAGCTGAAGATGATTAAATATGTCAAAGTGCTTTGTAATTCGTAGGCCTTTCAATTTGAAAGACCCACTGGTAGCGCGATTCACACATTTTTGGCCTGGCTTCATTTTAAGCTTCTGACATGCAATCTTAGATCCGTTTAGGAGACTCTTCCGATACATAAAATTCCTACAGTGTTTTTTTTTTCATTCCAGAGGAGGTTGAACCAAATACAGTGGCTTTGTGATAGGACATCTGCTTGCACAACAGACGGCCTTTGCTCTATTCTCAATTGTTAGGAGGTTCCTAATTATTTTATTTCATTACACTCTTTATCAAATTCCTTTATTCCTCTTTTTTTTTCGGCGCAGCTTTAAGCAATAGCATGGCTGGGGGCTGGAACTCCTCTTTGCTGCACACATGACCTGGCTTTGACTCTCACACAATAAAACACGTTAATTATTTATTTTACATGCATATTTCTCAATGTTTTGGCCGCCGATCAGATGATTATGATTTTTCGCTAACAAACAACGACACCCAACACCGGAATTTCCACGAAACGACCTATTTTATGTTATCGAACTAAATTGAGAGAAAGGCAGGAAATATTATGCAAGGTAGCATCACTAACTGTAGGAATGTTTCAAGACATTGTTTTGAATTTTGTACTTTGATATCACAATTCAGGAAAATAGGTTCATCTTCCTATTTATTTTTTTTTTGTCGTACACACTGGACTTTCATGAAGGCCGCCTTCTTACAATGTTCTCGAAGACAGCTTGCAAGTATCCCAGTTGCCTTAACAAGCTGAAACTAAATATTGCTTTAGAAACGTTTTCGCATGAATAAAGTAGATTCGGAGGCTTCCGAAAAGTTTGTAGCCAAGACATTTTGTTCACGTATCAATGCTTTTGGCATATACGTGAAGCTAGCTAACGTGCGCTTCACTGATGAATTATTTCAATGAAGATAAAAAAAACTAAACGCAAGAGTTTGTTAACCTATCCTTCTTTCCCCAATCAGTTTTAGTGGGCGCCAAATTTACAGTAAGCTGCATGCTGACTTTTCAGATGCCTAACTCTTTTGTAAAGATGTCTTTTCTGTAAGACTGAAAAGCTTGGTGGCTGAGCACTTTGCCCTATGAACACCGAAGCCAGGGGAAGGTGAAGTCGAAATCATGTTGCATTCGCAGTATTATTAATAATAATACATTACGGACGAGAGACCTGCATGGTTAAGATATGTGCTTCGTGACCGGAAAAGAGTGCATGCTGTGTTTTTCTACTTATAGTAGTACTTCTACTAAAGTCTGCGGATATAAAAATCATCCAGATATCGTATATTTTAGAAAAAAATATTTACATGAAAGGAGTTATTTCGGAGCATGCTGACTCTGAACTTCATTCGCTGCAATAATAACATCTTTTTCTGATGAAAGCTGTCATAGTCTGAAACAACTGCTTTCATATGTACGAAGCCGCCTCTTCACTGGCTACTCTTCTGAAAAATGTGGCGTCAGAAGTATACATACAAAAGATGGTGCTTTAAAGTCTGCGTCGCAGCTGGAATTTTGCAGATATTGCCAAGCTTCAGAGGTTTGCGATAACGCACTGGTTATTGTGGTTCGGTTTCATCACCTATTAACTTCGAGGAGTAGCAGCTGAACTTTGCGCGATGGTGGTAGTTGAATTGCTATTCGCCGTGTGGAGCAATAAGACAACTGCGTTTGGAAAAGCATTTTGAGGAAAAAAACAATGGCGTAATTCGGAAGGTGCAGAAAAAATCACAATGACCTCTATGGCGCCGCGATCGTTGGGCAGTTGTCACTCTCGTTTCGTCAGAAATACGCTGTAAAGAAATATATTGCATAGGCGGGCTTTCTATCATAAAGAGGCTTTGTGCGAAGAAGCCTACAGTCAAGTGCACTGTTGGAGAAGGTGATCATGCGCGTTTCTTGTGCCACGTTTGTGTTCCACGTAGGTTCGCACGGAGATTTTTTACCGCCTGACCATCTTCACTAAGTACATCATGCAAACTTTTGAACCTAATGACACCTAAGTATATGGTGTTACATCAGCGTTCATGCTCACTGACCATTGTTTTTTTTTATAAAAGGATAACCCGCAATGTGCACGAATAATAAAATGTGTCGAAGAACTCCTACCTCAGCATTATCAACGTTGTGAAACATGATTTTGGGCATAGCAGATAGTGGATGTGTTATGGTAACGTATCTCAATACAACACGCTACAAAATGCAGGTAGTTGTTGAGCTGGAACTAATTTTTACGGGCAATTAAATTATGACATTGCCACTTTAAAGGAATGGAGGGTGGTTCGGCTTCACCTAAGGAATAAGGCAGGTTTCTCAAAAAAAAAAACAGAGGCCAGTTTGTTCATCACATTCGAAGATACCAATTGAAGTTTGCTGTTGTTCGTATTGGGCAAACGCTGTCTTGTTCGCGGGAGTATCACTATGTTAACAAAGTACATTCAGTAATGGGAAGCCATATACAAGCCCAATGCAGGCAAGCAACTCATTTGTCTGCATAGCTGCGTAAAACTTAACGCTCCCCTTCTTTCGAGTAATTCGAGGAAGCAACGAATCCTTGCCTACTTCAAACTATTCCTGCAACTTCACATGAAACTGCTTAACCAAGGAGTTTTTTCGAAGTTTCTACTACAAAGGGTAGAAAAAATAGTGACATGGTGAAACCTAGACGCGAGAAGGCACTTCACGCATAGTTTGCAAGGAAGTGTTCCGGAAAGCTTGAAGATGAATTAGAGAACAAAGCAGAACTAGAAATTGATAGGTAGCTCTCACGAAAGGAGCAAGCCAGGATAGTTCCTGTTTCCTGTTTCTAGTATAGTGGGGTCGGCGTTTGAAATTGATGTTTGAAATTGAAATTAGGCCTTGGATGAGGGAGAGCATTCGATTTAGCAGCTTTGTTTCCCCAGTGACAAATTTTTCACATCTTAGACGTGCAAGAAACATGAGAGAAAAAAGCGAAGAAAGAGAACGAGAGATACAAGAAACCAGGAGCAGGCCTTCGTCTGGATCGGTCAACGCTGACACTCCCGGAAAAGCCCCGTTTCCCGAACGGGACGACAGAATACCCGTTTAGCGGCGAGGAGCTCGTACGCTCTACTTTCTCAACGAGAGTGGCGAAAGACTGGGGAGAGAAGTCTCTCCCCCCCATTCCAACCCCCACTTGCCACAAAAGTTCTCCGACTGCGCGATGTGGCGTTGGCCGAAAGAAAAAAAAATGGGGGCGACACCTCCGGTCTTGGCGGGCCCCGGGTTGAACGAGACGGCGTGCCGGGGCTGGCTGGCGGGGGCCGAGCGCGGGACCCGCGCGCATGCGTCGCGCGTCGGTGGTGCCGTCGGCCGGCCTCCGAGAGGCGGGCGCCGCTCAATGCGGGCCGCGCCCGTCCGCCCGCCGGCCACGCGCAACGTCGTCTGCGAGCCGCAGTGGCACGCGGGATCGGCCCGGCACAGACATGCGGCGCAGGAGGACCGCGCGCCACACGAGACCACGCCACGTGCAGCCGCCGCAACACCGCGCCGCAGTCGCCTTCGACGTCACGGCCACGCTGAGGCAGCGCTGCACGAACACGACATGTCCGGTGAGAGGAGAAAAAGAGCACGCTGTCATTCATCGCGAGCTTGACCTGCCGCGAGAACGCGTCCCGCGTTACATTCGGGAAATGGGGATGGGGTTGTCACACGCTGCGCGGGACATAGCTTCCTCTCACAGTGTGAGGAACAACGTTTGGTTTTTGGTGCTTTCTTCTTGCTATTAATTACGGATAATGTGGCAAGTCATTACTTATAAATTGCAAACATAATCGACAAAGATCTGTATGGCTGGGTGCAAGAATTTTGAAAATGTCAGGTAAAAGTTTTTTCCAAAAAAGGGGTTGGTAGAGGGGGAGCGAGGCAAACCTGACTTTCCTAATGTATGTTAGTGAGTGAGCAATGCACGCTAAATATACACATACAAAAAGTAAAGCGTTTGGGAGAGGGATGGTGATTAACTCTAAAAGCTACCCGCCACGCCATTGTTTCGGACTATCTTAAAGTGTGGTTGGTGTCAGTACAGCATTGATAGATCGGCAGGGGCATCGAGCTGCAGTACTCTTCAAAAAATGGGGATAATTGGGAGAAATTCAGAAGATGGAATTTCGAAATTTTCAATAATAATGCTACGTGTTGAGTTTCGCGTAACTTTTCGCAGCACTTTCTATGAAAAAGAGAGAACATGCCATCGTACTATACTTTGACATGTTTTCGGTATTTTTATACTCAGATTTACTCTAATATAACACTTGCAGAGATAACATATTGAATAATCAAGATTTCTTTTTCTACACTCACTTCATCATTGGGTTGAACAGATTCATTGGGGAATTAAGCGGTCACCTCGGGGTGAGTATTTGATCAGGGTTTTTTTCCTGCTTTAACTTGCATAAGAACTTTATTTTTATACAGAGATTTATTTTTATATGAACATGTCGTAAAATTGTAACTTCAAATGCGCGTCACTTCCAAAACCGGAATGCTGGCTTAAATGAGGTCACCACTGTTATACCTAGCGCGAAGGACAATATAAATAAAGTGAAATGAACAGGTAGCAGTTGTACATCACATCGTGAGATATGAAAGAAGGTGCGTATTTGTAATTCTTATAATGTACGCTGTTATTTCAAGCATACCCATTAACGATTACAGGTACAACACAAAAGGTGTAGCCTGTCTAGTTTTGTACCAGTTTCTGAAGGCGGCGCAGCTTTTTAGCACTACTGCAGATGACAGTAGCAGCGTCCGTTACTTTTTCGCCCATCGAGTGTAGGAGGCAAGTTATACCGAATGCTGAGATGTTTGTGATCGCTCCATAATAGACAACAACATTGCCCTTAATAACGAAGACGAAGTAAGGTATAGACACGACATAGGCTTCGATGCGCCTGGGCGCCAGTTAGTTCGTATGGATAAGATATTGCAAACAGCGCCACAGAAGGGCTTGTGCTGTGTCTAGGTCTTTATTCGTCGTTGCTGTAGAGTGTTTCTTTGTTAGTCTCCATGATGCAGGTAGGAATAATGATCAAGTTCAAGCTTCCTTATCTCTCGAGAGCCGTGTCAGATAAACTTGTAATATTGTCCTCGAATGGTGCCGGACGTCTAATACACACCTAGTGTCCACACAAGTGTAGGTTGCTAGATTTAACGGCTTTGCAGCTTCGAACTTCAAGAATTTTCACTTGAGTTGACCCACTATTTTACAGATAACTTCAGGATTGATTACAGGGGTATTTGCTTGGGCGAGTTGATAGCTATAATTTTTACGTTATTGCGTATTACTTAAAAACGAGAACTTGAGATGAAAGACTGGATGCACACAAACACATTTTTTTTTCAGTTGAGCTTTTAATTCGATTGAGTCTTCAACTGAGCGCTTGTGTCCATCTGTTCCTTCATCACAAGTGATCGCCTTTTAGGCTGTGTCCTATAACGTGCTATAACGTTCAAAATTGGGCTCTTAATATACCAAAATGAAACATCTATACGACACTACATGCATTTCAGTGAAGTATGTTGGTTATACTTGATGCAATCCCCTGTTTTCCGAAGACTGGCATCCAGTCTAAAAGGCGGAACTCTTGCGATGACGTTATAGTTTTTAATATACGCCTACTAGTTTTGTAGTAGTCGTTAGTGCGTGCAAATGCGATCACTCATCGATAAAACACAAGGTCAGTTAATCTAGCAATGATGTCTGTGGTTTCAAGTGCCCAACGATCAACGGTTGTGGTATCGCACACCGGCTTTCTAGAGCTCTTCGTCATCCTTCTCATATCTTCTTTCTTCCTCCTTTTCATATGTGCGTTACATATTGATATGGGGTGCGCCGTAGTGGAAGGCTGCAGAACGTGCAACGTGTAACGTGCAGCTAAATAAAGTACACGAGCTTCTAGCATTGCGCCTTCAACATCAGTTAATTCATTTTCCTCTAAATGTAGTAGTATACAAATGGCTCAGCAAATTATTCTGTCACCGTTATGCGACGAAGATAACGCACACACACCACAGACAAGCGAAGCGGTACATCTCCCATGGGCGATTGGCTTGTGAAATTTGCCGACAACACGTCGTTGGCTGAATTATCTAGAGTACTAACGCAGCATGCCGTAACTTGTTCTTAGGTAGAAGAAAACACATACAACTTTCTCTTGAAGTGATCAATTACAGAAAGTCCTACATAGCATAGCCTAAAGAGAGTAATTGTTCTAGAATGAATTACACATTTATTCACTGAGCCATGTAAAAAAAACTTGTTCTAAGGAACTTTTAAGTTCTGTGATGTTGAGGCTATATTCCTAAATGTCCTCACGTGGAGCGGCCCGCGGTGTTGCCCTAAGAGGTGGCATTTCTCCGGACCTTTAAATAAAGTTCTTTGTACTGTAGTGTCTTCACACGATTGCACTGCGGAAGTTCCATAAACTGCAGCATAACGGCACAACAGTAAAGGTCTGATGTGGGTGAACGGCGCCGGTACATTGTGATGAGCCCTTCCATTACACTATGTACACGCAAAGTTTTATTCATCGCTGATGGTCGGTTCACCCCACTACGAATTCGCGTCTGGCGTAATTCTGACCGCTGACAAAGCACAAGAAGCACTGTCATCGACTTGAACCTTTCCATTGATCGTGACCAAACTGTCTGTACTTGGAAAGTGATATCGTGATTTGGCAAGATGTCTCGTAAGAGAATAACAGATCATAATTAAAGAGTTATAGGACGGTAACATAGCTCCTCGATAGCTTTAGGTGGCAATGTCCAGGGCATATTGCGATTAATATTGTCTTTATGGCAAGATGAAGTCGTCCGCCTCGGTGCTAGAGTGGTTACGGCTCTCCGCTGTGGACAGAATAGTCACAGGTTCGACTCGGCTGCAAAGGTCGCGCTTCAGTGTAAGTGAAATGCTCAAAGCGCACGCACGGTGCCATGTCAGTGCACGTTAAAGAACATCACATCACAAAATTTTTCGGAGCCTTTCTCTACCGAGCGCTTCTTAATACAATCATGGGTTTGGCCCATAAAACCTGATGTAATAATAAAAGGTGAAGTTTTAGGTCTACTCATGGAGCAAAAGAGATTGCATATTGTGGCCTTTCAACTAGAAGGCATTCGCATAGCTGGCAAGATTATCTTCAATGCAGTTTAATATAGTTTTTTTTGCCGATGATTGCATGTCGCAGGGGGGAAACATTGAAAGTCACCAGAACATTGTCATTTGAAGGGTTTTATGTATCTTTTTTTCGTAATAAATTACAACGCCGATGTTTCGCTTTTAGCCATCAAGATTCTCAAATAAATACATTTGTGGTTTAGCCACGGAAGCTTACCCCGTTGAAGTGAACTTGTGGCCTGTGAAGTTAGCTTTATAAAACAACATTTATGTCTGACATCAAAAGCAACATCAAGGTACAATTTTTTAGGAACATGTCTAACAATAGCGTTGCTCACAAGAGTAGGTGTTCAAAAAAGTGTTATGGCGCATCCACGTCCAGCCTTCAATGCTGACAGCGATGAGAGACAGTAAGACGTTCTTTATGATTCGTTAGAAGTTCCCGCTGCTGAATACTGCTAACATACTTTTTCGC
Organism: Rhipicephalus annulatus; assembly: GCA_013436015.1. NCBI lineage: Eukaryota > Metazoa > Arthropoda > Arachnida > Ixodida > Ixodidae > Rhipicephalus > Rhipicephalus annulatus. Next base: position 66,224 of record WOVY01003468.1, on the reverse strand, counting down.
CAACCCTTTCCTGCTTAACTACCCAACTTTCTAACCGCGATGACCTTTGACTCAAATTAATCACCCTGCAATTAACCAACTAATTTGCAATTTGATTAGCACAGGTTTCCTTGACGATAATCCTGTTGTAAAATTACAATAATATATATGCAGGGTTTCACCGCCCAAAAGCACTATATGATTATGAAAGACGCTGTAGTGGAGGGCTCCGGAGATATTGACCATCTGGTGTTCTTTGACAGGCACTGACATGACATGTGCACAGTACAGGGGCTTCTATCCTTACGCCTCTATCGAAATCCGACTGCCACGGCCACGAGCGAACCCGCGACCTTCGTAACAGCAGTCGTACATAGCCACTGATACACCGAGGTGGACTATTGGAAATGTATCAATCTGGCTTACAGATAATCCACGCTATTTGCTCCCGTCTACGGTTGTCTGTTTGCGCTCGATGTTTGTGATTTCTAATGCATTGAATTTGTTTGGTGTGAACAACCCGACAGTCGCGGCTTGTCGGCATGTTATGCCATCACGGTTCACCATAAATTGTTATGCCACACAAAAATTGGGCGATTACCACTACTCGCCAGCGCTTCATGCTGGGCCTATTATGAGTTGAAGATTTCTCGTTACTGCCTAGTCGTGTCAGAATCCCCGACGAAATCTGCCAAGGCGCTCAATATTCTTATTAGGAACAGATACACAAACGTGCATCTCTGCGATGAAGTCATCCGTTTGAAACATTCCGTCTTGAAACATATCTGCGAAGTAATGGTGCGTTAGTGGACCAGTGGCGAGGAAAGTAGTAAAGAATTAAAATTTTCTGTGCGAAACACCAACGCACGCTGTACGTTTCAACCCTTACCAGGTTTCCTGTCGGTGGAGCTGAAATACTCTTTTCTACATGCCCATTTTCTATAGAATTTTCACGCAGTGATGCCTGCTCCGGATGATTTTGAATCCACTTGTCTCTATACCATTCTGTGTGCAGAAGATTATGGGACTTTGGGCGTTTGCCTCAATTGCGCAGAAAGCGACTAAAGCATTCCTACTTTACTTGAAGACAACAAACCTGAGCGACCGCCAGTAGACTTTGTGTGCTCCCCCGAGTTTGCTCGTGATTGTGTGTACCTTCTTATCTCTCTGCAACCTCTTTTCTCCCCTTCATTCCTTCCCCAGTGCAGCGTAGCAAACCGGATGGGCATCTGGTTAACATGCCTACTTTTCCTTGCATCTCTCTCTCCTCGGGTTACGAGGGAAACTAGAGTTAATTAGCGTGCGCGCAGCAAAGTTTGAAGCGCACGAGCGTCATTGCGTTCTGTCGTTACTGAAAACGGATACTTGCCCTGAAATCGGAACTTTTAGTTTTTCGTTTCTCAGCAAAAGAACAAAGTAACCAGTGAGCACAGCCGGCCAACCCAAGTGAAGTAATACCAAAGCTTAATCTCAATCCACTGTAGTTAATCAAAAAGTTTACAGATCAAACGCATCACTGTTAACATCCGAATGACGACAGTTCGAGAACACGGCTAAAACAAGACGCTTAACGGAACGCAATGGGTGTTAGTAGTTAAACGAAAATACGTAGTGCACTTAAGGCGCAGCATGCCTGTTCGCAGGAACATTTAGGCCTCAAGTGACATCTGACGGCTCTGTTTAGAGTGAACTCTACTTCTCTATCTCTTTTATATATAAATTTAGTCACGCTATACAGGCTTCAAATAAAAGAATGCTGAAAGCGGCTCATCAAATTTGTTCTAAAAACGAAATACAGCTCTAGCTGGAAATTAGGGGTGACATCACGAAATAAATTCGATAGATGAAGAGAAATGTAGACCCCACCTCAGAAAAGCTACCAAAAGATGGGCCACTGAGTAGAATACTCGGTAAAATATAGCGCATGCATAATACTCTAAACTGTGAGTTCGGTTCTCAACTGCGGCTGGTATTCTTTTCGTGCGCTTTTCTATTCGCAATCCTATGCGTACTAAGAAAAAATTACGCTAGTAATTATGCTTGCAAACCCTTTACAAGCAATTTAAGCTGTACAGATCCGGTACGAAATGCGCTCATATGTATAATGCCACCTAGAGTTGTGAGCCGGCAAGCCCTAGCGAGCCGAAAAGGGCAAGGAGAACTATGCTGTTAGCGTAGTTACCACTTACTCACTCTTTCCCACACGTGGGGCTTTAAATGAAGCGTACATGTGTAATACCGGTATTCTTGGCGAACAATACGAGGCAGATAACTCACATGTTGTTGAACAGGGAATTATGCCGTGAGTAAAGAACAGCAAACGCTTAATTTTCGCACTTTAAATGCGGCTTTATGTTGGTACATAAACATTCAGTGAGCCTCTCCGCCATTATCAGTAACGGTCGCAATAGTCAAGCGCTCCTTTCACCGGCAGTCATAGACTAATAGTGTTATGATGACTGTGAATGCGACTTCAAGCACACGTGCTCTACTCTCTCGCTCTTCATCTTTCAAACTCTCTCATCCTTGTCCCCAGTGTAGGGTAGCATACCGGTCGTTCTAGACTGGTTACCATACCTGCCTTTCCTGCCTTCCGTTTCCTCTGTACACTTTCCTTCCTTCCTTCCTTCTTCCTTCCGGAAGGACCTTCCTTAATTCCTTCCTTCCTTTCTTCCTTTCTTTCTTCCTTTCTTCCTTAGTGCCTTAATTTCCTTTACTTCCTTCCTTCCTTCGTACTTCCTTTCTTCCTTTCTTCCGTTATCCTTTCTTCCTTTCTTCCTTCTTCCTTTCCTTCCTTCCTTTCTTCCTTTCTTCCTTTTCCTTCCTTCTTGCCTTCCTTTCCTTCCTTCCTTCCTTCCTTCCTTCCTTCCTTCCTTCCTTCCTTCCTTCCTTCCTTCCTTCCTTCTTCTCTTCCTTCTCAATAATTTTTAGAACACTACAATGGAGACAGAGCTGCAGTTACAGCACAATAAGGGTTCGTCATGCGTAATTTCGGGCTTAAAGATAAACATATTCGACAGAGATCTGTCTGGCTACATGGAAGGTAGTCTCGTAAAAAGTCAATTCCTAAAGTTGTCGCACACTTAAACGACACCCGGCCACATTAACCACTCAACTGGGGCCATACCGATTGTGTATACCTGCACTGTCTGCGAAACCAATGCAAAGAACACCGCAGCGACAAGAACGGCGGGAAGCAGGATGATGACGAGGATGATGGAGATGAGTTGCCCGGGATTAAGTAGCCGGGGTGGACGTGTTTTAGTCAGCTCCCCGTTATTTACTTGCCGGATGCTAGTGACCGTAATTAGCGCGTTAGTTGTTGTAAGCGCGAACCGCACAGTGAGGAGGCGCGCTCGCTGGTGTTGTCGAGGGAAGTTTTGTAAGAGGTTTTGTCGGGGCATCGAAAAGCGGTGTTTCCCGCCTTTTTTTTATAGCCGTGTAGGTCGCGAGCAGTGCCTTAGCGTCATCGTTCCCAGCTTGACGACTCTGAGGGAACAACTTCGTTGTGCTGTGACACAAGACCAAGGTGACTTAACTGTGTATGCGTGCGCGTTTCGTCGTTCTCTGTCGTTCGCCTGCCTGTCATCTGTCCGCGCCCGGTCGTACATCTGTTCGAATTATGACGCCACCATCTTCCCACCCGTATTCACAATAATGCAGAACATCCAGGACTCATGACGTTGCCTCCCAAAAACAGTTCACTTCCCATATCACGAAACTACAATACCAAAGGCAGGACTGCGTCTCTCCGCCACCAAGGTGGCGAATCTTATCTGCACGGATCTCTGGACAGCGCTGCTTAGCTGTTGCTGCTGTTTCCTCGGCACTTGCAACTACGTCACTGAACTTCAGCCACTACGTTCGCCATCTACCGGAGGAAAAACCCTACAAATACGCCACCATTCGCCATTGCTCGTAATTTTGGCAGCAGTAACGCATGGCTGAGTGCAAGCATTGACCCTCATGTTCACTCCATCCAGGTTTGTTGCGTGTTCATACTTCTTTCTTTCTGCGTTCTTTTTTCTCCGCTTCCACTGCTGCCTTTGACATAGATTGTTTTATTGTGTGTTTTGTATTTTGGTTACCGCTCTTCATTGCTTATCCTGAAAATGCCGACTTGCGCGGAATTAGCAAAAGAACGTTCTTCGGCAGGATGTTGCAGAGATGAAAACAAGCCTTGCGTTGTTAAATGAGCTGTACAAACATGTAAAGAATGACAATGAGGCACTAACCAAAAAAAAAACAAGGTCCTGAGAGATGAGAATAAGCAACTCAGTAAAAACATGTGTGATCTTGAACAATATTCGCCGCTCAATAATGTTGAGCTGAAAGGAATCCCTGAGACAAAGGGCGAGAACTGCCTGACAGTTGTTCAAGTTATCGGTGAGAAGATTGGTTGTCCAATTGCTGATACGGACATTGACACTGCGCATTGGGTGCCTGCAAAGAATGGAAGCAACATTATTGCGCGATTTTGTTCGAGGAATAAGAAGGTTGAATTTGCCAAGAAGGCAAGGAAGGTGCGGCTGTCTACCGCAGATATTGGATTTCCTCAAAGCACAGGCCCTAAACTGGCGTATGTCAATGATCACCTCACACCCGAGTGAAAACGTCTGTTTGCGCAGGCCCTTGCCCTAAAAAAACAACAAATCAGTGGAAGCAGTTTTGGACCGACAACTGCACAATTAAAGCCAGGAAAGCGGATGACAGTCGCGTGTTTCGAATTGCATGCGCAGAAGATCTCCGCATATTCTGTTAGATATCCTATCACTCCTCAATTTAAATCAACCTTCGTTAAACATGGCTGCATTCTCGTGCCAGCAAACATCTGCATTGCTACACAAAAATTCACCAGCGCTATCGCTGCTGCATTTACACATGCGCAGTCATAGCGAACATCAGGATGATCTTGTCGCATTGCTCTCATTGCTTGATCATTCTTTTTCTGTCATATGCTTATGTGAGACTTGGATATCTTACAATGACGGTAACTTGTATGGATTGCCAGATTATTATTCTGAACACTGTAATCGAAAGTTTGGTCGTGGTTTGGTCCTGCCACACTCGTCAATTCATTCTAACATACACACGTTGCCTTGACATCATGTTCAAAAATAATTTGTGTGAATCGGTCTGGCTTGAATTCAACCATAACTTTATACCAGTAAATAGCCGTAACACTATCATAGCTTCCATTTATAGGTCACCTTCATCATCATATTTCGACGTTTGTCTTCAGTTAAACAGCGTTCTTAACAACCTGGTGAAAGAAAACAAGAACGTTGTTCTATGTGGCGATTTTAACATAAATATCATTGATCCTGAAAGCACGTCGTGCCTGGAATATATGCACTGTTTATACGCTACTGGCTTTACTTCGCATATTTCCACACCAACTAGAAGCAATCTCCCAGGTTCGAATACAATAATAGATCACATAATCTTGAATACTTCAAGTGATCACACTGCTGGTGTGCTAGACCATAGTATTACAGATCATAATCCTGTTTTTTTTTTCATTTTGGGTTTTAAAAATACCAAGGCGAGTAACATTTTTTCTAAACGCCGATTCGATTCAGATAAGATTGGGCAAATAATTAGTGCAGTCAACTGGACTTCGGTCACTCGTGAGGACTGCGCAGAAAAAGCTTTTGAGTCTTTCTCAGAAGTAATTGTCAAAAGTATAGAGGCATGCACCACTTCGACTACTGTTACGAAGTGGTATCATTCACCAAGAAATCCATGGATAAGTAACTCATTGTTGAAGTCTATTATTAAAAAGAATAACCTTCACAAAACATTAAACTCGCAGCCTTTCAACATTGCATCAAAATCCCACTTCCAGAAGCATTCATCGATATTATCTTCTTTATTGAAGCGTGCTAAGCGAAATTACAACCAGGATATTGTTTTAAAAAATACGGGTAACACGAGACGTTGCTGGCAAACCATTTAAATATTTTAAAACAAAAAGGAGCGCTTAGCAACCACAATAAAAATAAAGAATGGGGACGAAATGTATACAGACCCAGAAGTAGTGGCCACTGCGTTTAGTGAACATTTCTGCGCATCTGCGGAGAAGCAGCAGTCAGCGATTCACGTATCTATTAAACCATGGTGTAGTCATTCAGTTTATCTACATTCTACATCCGCAGAACAAGTCTTTCAGGTAATCGTATCACTGAAGACCACGAGGGCTGGTTTAGGCAATATTGGTCCTTTTAAAGTGAAACTAGTCTCAGGCATAATATCCCGAATCATTGTCACTTATTATCAACAAGCTGTTTTCTGTGGTTGGTAAAATAGTTCACGTTTTTAAAAAGGGCGATAAGGCTTCTGTCCAGAACTATAGGCCTATCTGTATCCTTCCTCTTTTTTCGGTAAGTAATCGAAAAACTATTCCACCTAAGATTACTGAGTTATTTGAGAAACATTTAACCTCTTGTCTCCACAACAATTTGGATTTCATCCAGGATATTTTACTGAGCTGGCACTAATTACCTTAACTGAAGAAATGAAACAAGCTATTGACAGAGGACTACTCGTGGGATCTGTTTTTATTGATTTGATGAAGGCTTTCGACACAATAAATCATCGCATACTACTTGAGAAACTGGAATCTTTCAACATCTCTGGCTCTTATCTAAACTTTATTAAAAGCTACCTCACAAATCGGTCTCAAATGGTTCACGTAAACGGACATCTTTCGTCACCCAAGTTCATTAACGTAGGTGTGCCACAGGGATTAATTTTAGGTCCACTATTGTTTTTTATATTTAGTAATGACCTGCCTACCATTCTTACTAGGACCAAGTGCATACTCTACGCTGATGATACAACCATCTTTACAACATCTAAATCAGTTTCTATACTCCAGACTGACCTCAACACAAATTTACATTGCATTACACAGATTTACATTGCTATGGTGCCAGCGAAATGAGCCGCAGATAAATCCATCGAAAACTGTCTTTGTGGTGTTTCATTCTCCGCGAATTTCACTCGATATGCCACCATCTCTTCACATCGGTAATAACGTCATAAACATTTCTCCTGAAGCACGGTTTCTTGGCGTCATCTTAGATACTGAACTAAAATTTCATAAACATGCCGCTTCACTCATTAAAAAGATTTCATTTGGAATTAATGTTATCATCAAGACACGAACGTATTTTCCACCTCACGCCATGCGTACCTAGTATGTTATCTACATTCACAGTCATATTTCGTATTGTGTATCATCTTCGGCCAACACTTACATCACGCACATTGAACGACAGCAGCGACTGCAGAATCAAGCGGTTATACTAATGACCTTTAGACCATTTTATTCTTCCTGTAGCCCATTGTGTCTAACACTTAACATACTATCATTAAGACAATTATTTCACCACAGATTGTCCATAGTAGCCTATAGGCTCATCACGCGTGATATTGTCATTGCATGCATTGATCATCATCCTTTAACTAACAGCAATATACTAGGTTTTCCCAGAGCAATAATGTTCTTTTACCAACCATAAGAACGGACTACGGCAAGTTCACAACCTTGTTTTCAAGCATAGCAATTTGGAATTTGTTGCCCTTTGAATTAAAATCATCGCACAATATTGATATTTTCACCTCGCGTAGCAAAAAACATTTTTTTCGGTAATTATTGGAATCAACTGATTTGTGTATTAAACTGTTGGTAGCTTTCAACAGTTTAGTGTTAGTTTTATATTAGCATTTGCCTTTCTACAACTTACGCAACTGAGGAAAAAGTAGTTGCATTTGTCATGTACAGTTCTTTAATTTTGATTTGTTTTTGTTTTATCCCCTGCGATTGATTATTTTTATGTCTAACTTTATTGGCAATCTTACAATAATGTTATGTAACGATTGTACTGTTACTGTTAATCAAGTTGATTAGTCATTGCTCACAAATTTGCACCTTTTGCTGTACTTTTTTTGTAATTACCCTATTCATGTCGCCACAGGAGGTCCTCCCGTAAGTTTTACGAAACTTTTGGACCTCCTCCTGTACTATTTCAAACATGTAACCGAATGGGAAATATGTAGTACACTTGACTTGACACCAAAAAAAAAAAAGTCCCAGGTTTCGATGCTGGTCGAACCCCTGAAAAAAAGACCCGATCGGTCCCGAAACATCGGGTTAGTTCATAGTTTTTATATTTTAACATTTGATACATTAGACCTAAAGTGGCTGAATAATTATTTTATTCGTAGTTTGGGGCGTAAGTTTATGGAGGTTTTGCTAGTGATTACTCAACCACAATAGCTTTTTGCGCGTCATATTCGGTTTGCAGTTTATACCGTAGCGTCTTCTTATCAATAAAAACGCGACCTCATTTATATTCAATTGCGCAAATAATAGTACACGTGAGAGGATTGATTGATTGATTTGTGGGGTTTAACGTCCCAAAACCACCATATGATTATGAGAGACGCCGTAGTGGAGGGCTCCGGAAATTTCGACCACCTGGGGTTCTTCAACGTGCACCCAAATCTGAGCACACGGGCCTACAACATTTCCGCCTCCATCGGAAATGCAGCCGCCGCTGCCTGGATTCGATCCCGCGACCTGCGGGTCAGCAGCCGAGTACCTTAGCCACTAGAACACCGCGGCGGGGCTGCACGTGAGAGGAGATGTGTATGTAAAAAGTGAATGCATGTGAGCTAATGCTCGTTTTGTAAATAAATTATCCGCTGATGTGGGCTGATGACGCAGAAAGCGTCACGAGTTTCATTGTGAACAGCGCAGAATTTGTGTGGGTTCTGTGGGACAGTAAGCGGGATAGAGGTAGTGAAATACGAGCACAACCAACGTTAGTTGGGCTTATAGAGGGGGCATTTTGGAAATTGTTCTCGTGATGTAAAATGAATATGACTAAATTTTGCTTTTTGATGAACCTTTTTCTGAGCGAGGGCTCAAACACGTTATACGGTGAAACGCGTCTTCAAACGGGACTCTGACTGGATATTAGGAGATGATTCTTCAAAGTTCCAGATTGTTACGGTTTTTACTTGTTTTGGCAGTGCGATAAATTGTGAATGCTTAGTTTGCATATACTTTGTAAACAGGCAAAAAAACAAAACAACGCAGCACTTAACGACTGCACAAAATAGCCACAGCAAAACCTAGATGAGCGGCTTTTTTAGAGCCTTTATAACACTCTTTGGGTAAAAGCTACAAGCTCACTTGCAGGTTACGCATTATTCCATACATGAATTTAATTTTCATGCATTAGGAAGGCATACACTACGCCATTCTTCATCATTCTTCGAAGAAGCGCGATATACTCATTAGGCACTTGCAAAGAATCATGTATATTGTCTTCATACTGCGGCTGACGACGATGAAGAATTATGCCGAAGGGTTTTGTAGTGGGTTGAAGCATTGGACGACTCACTTGTTACGCAATTCACGTTGTGTGACGCATTGTGTGAGTATTGTAAAGAATGCCTGTAGCAGGACTATAGCAGTGCGCTCGCGGTCCGTCACACGGCTTATTTTCACATTTTGCGGGCTTTTTTTACGACATGAAAGAATAACAGCGTGAGACGTATCATACAGGAAACAATTTAGTCGGTGGTTTCTGAAAGTGCTCTACATCTCAGTGTTCATATTCGGGGTTTTCTTTCCATAATTAAAAAGTAAGTAATTAGGAAATATTAAGTAATTAGTATGGAGAAAAACAAAAAAAAACAGCCTGAGTAACTACAGGCTAGTGCGAGTAGTGTGCGTTTGGTTTAATTCGCCTCCTAAGTGTCTTTAACTCTCAAACTCTTGGCTCAAGTTATGTGGGACACCCTGTATGTTGCGCGAATAATGTTGCTCTGTGCTGGGAGAATCGGGTGTAACTGTCCTAGAGTCGTGCTGGCCTACTACAATCCCAGTTCCGTGTTATCCTACAGCAAGTCTCATAACTGCAGACTAAAACAGCCTTCCACGTAAACAGTAGCGCCTCACTTGCAGAATACTTATTTTAATCTCGTCGAATAGTGTATGCACACGAATGACATTGTTTTCTTACGTTGAAATTTCATTCGCAAATGAAGGAGTGTTAAGGCGGGTGTAAAATATAAGCATTGAGTAGTGCGGTGCAAGGTGGTCTATCATGCGAACTTCTTCGCACAATGAATCAACTTAATCGGAGAAGACTAAATACTCTCTATGAAATAAGGAGTGTAATAACAAGATTGAAATAAGGAGTGTATAACGAGAAAGATAATACTGGTGTCACAAGGGCACTTTTAATCGCAATCAAGGTGATCCGGATCGGTTTTCTTGATCGCGATCACCATTATGACCGGTACTACCCCGACCCAAGCTAATCTGGTTCGAGCTCGGGTCAGATGAAATGCCTCAGGTTGCATTTGCGTGCCGTAAAACATGCCACTGACAAAACTCTGCGTACGGTATCCCTATAGAGTCCTTTATTAGCAATGTTAATCGTGGTAATCGTGCAAACGTCAAAAACTTCGCATACAACAGTAGTTTCATAAATCCATCCTTCGATAAAATTTTCCTAGCACATACCTGTATTTATGTGTGAGATTCTTAACCTTCGCTTTTATATCTGACGGCCCCCGCTCGTAGCCGTGCAGTGGCAGCGAAGCGTCAATATCGTTGTACATGCCAGTGTTTCACTTCTGGAGCCTCAAGGGTGTTCCAGTCGCTCCTGCCTGTGTAAAGGTCTCTTCATTCCACCGCGAAGTGCGCGTAAGTTGTGACGTAGTCGAAAGGCTTGCGACACTCATAATCAGTTTGCTTCGAGGTGTTCCAACAGCTTCGTCGGGGCGAGAGTTGAACTAAGCGCTGAAGGCAACGGTCGTCTGCTTGTCGTCTGCTTCTCCCGTAACTACATGTGGTCGATGCGAATCCTAAAATATGCAAAACATTAGATATTGTTTCAATTCGAACAGTTTAGAATTTTCTTTTTTTAACATCTAGGTGTTTTAAAGTGTTTTTATTGAACTGTGCTCGATTTTCTTGTTTATTGTGCTTTCAACAAGCTCGGCTAGGGGGTTCGAATGACAGCGAAATCGTGATCTCTCAGGCAGCTGTAGTAGATCGCATTGTGCTGATCGCGATTGTTTTGATCCCGATCACGCCTCATCGTGATTGAAGGTGGCCGTGTAGCAGCGCCTAATCTGGATCGTGGTTAATCTGGATCGACACTGATCGAGATTAAAAGTGTCCGTGTGACGCCGGTATTACTCATAAATGCGAACGTATTACAGACTTTCAATAAGGACGCAAAATGACTTTTGTGACATTCCGCTTAGTATGCTTAGTAATCCTTGTGAAAGCTAGCTTCGAGAAACTTTCTATTGTTGGACATCTTTGAATTAGAAATCGCTTTCGTTTGATTTAGACGTTCCTAAGAAGCTAGCCGAGCTAGCTTTAAGCACAGATTTCTTCTGATTGTCGTCCATTTGCAATATTTTGTAACAGTGCTACTACTCCTCTCGTGCACTTGCAAACTTGTTGTAAATTAGTCTCAGGCTTAGATAAATTTTTTCGGTTTCACTACATAGGTGCAGGTTTCACATATTTCTGCAACGTAAGCTTTTATATCATGCGCCTAACTCAGTTTGTCCTGCTCATGCACCCGTGCGAAAGGTGTACTCGTAGACGCCTCGTTCACGAAGAAATCGTAATAAGAAACAAATTGAGTAAGACATGAGAGAACTGTGGTATGAGAAGTCGTGAAAAAAGGAATGGCACTGGAGCCAGTGATGCTACTTGTATGAGAAATTTTCGTTTCTTGCGATAAAGTGCTGTAAGTGTCGGCAAGTCACTTTTCGTTGAGGTTCGCATGCTTATACGGCAGCATTTCTGAGCATTTTTTTTAGAGCCGTTGTCGATGACTACGGCCACAAGTAAAAAAAAAGTACCGCACTGATTTTTTGCTGCAGTAAGACGAGCCTCCCACACAAATCCTTCGAGTATATTAACCCAGCGTTTTACACTCATATTCCCTGAGATCTCAGTATAGGAACGACCACGTGTCGATTTACTGTCAATGTACTGTACTCACTTAACGACAGTATTTGTGATAATATATTGTTTCCACGTATGTAACGCACTTGTTTGATTTCGCAACAGTATTTTGCAAGAACCTCTGTTTCTATATTAACGCCGTAGCGTTAAAGAGCTTGTTTCGCATAAATTCCGGTATCGGCGTTGGCGTCGCTGATTTTGAGGGAGCAATTATCTTATGCGTGACCGAAAATTGAGAACATTGCAAATAAAATAAATATTAACGATTCTCGGTCAGAGCGGGGATCAAATCCCCATTATTTACGCGGCAATCAGGTGTTCTACCACGCAGCCACGCGTGTGGATGCGAATGCAGTGAAAATAACTTCCTGAGCTTGGATATGCAGTGAAAGGGACTCATGATTTACAAACACCCGTGTCCTGTATACATGCTTCGCAATAAAGCAGGGAATTTCGCTGTACTAACGCAGTAATATAGCTTGGTACAAGCGCACGTTAACATCGAGCGTCAAAACATTTGGTTTTCACGATGACTTCAAGGTTTAAAGCCGGTCACCTACTGCAAAGTACGCATATGTTACTGCGCGTATTCTCTTAAGGTCATGTAGAGGGTGCATGGCCAGCCAGAAAATATTTCATGCTTCAAGTGTTTGAAGTACGCACTATGAAGAGGGTATTGCTGGCGCGTTCAACTCTTAAAGGCGAAGCCTAAAGGTTCCCTAATTTTTAATTTGCCCTGTATGAGGGGACTGGGGCCTTTCTCAAGTCAACTATTTTGCTTTTCATCCAAGCTTGCCCAAATCTTCCCGGTGTAAATAAACTTTGATTTGATTTGACTTGATACTGTAGGATGTTCAACGTGCAACTCCAACAGCTTGAATGCAAGCTGAAACTGTTAGACAAGACAATTTGTTTACTGGGCAATGTTTTCGAGGACGTGGGACACGACATTGCTCTATGTTAGATGTTTCCTGTCCAAGAAGAAACGATCTGAAGAGCACGCTACGCTTTTACTTTGACTCCACTTTATAGCTGAGATATCAACAAGACCGTGGTCAGTGACAGACATCAAACAGTGATACTGCAAGAGCTAATAATATTTTGCACTTGTTACAAAGCTTAAGAATGTGCATAAATGGAAATGAGAAACAACCTCATTCGCTGCACAGCGAGATCATTCATATCAGCTTGCCAGTGATTGACAAAATTGTGGCCTCTTGCCTGTCTGCTTAGTTTCGGCCTAAGTATTAACCTCTGCTTGAATAAGGTAATCAACTACGAACAGGAATGGCTCCTATACCTCGTGAGAGGAAGCAGGCAGTGTTTGCCTTAGGGGAGGGTGCCCAACGCATCATTTCCAAATCGTGTGATTCTGGGTAGCCTTCCTGCGATCGAAATGTCGGCAGTTTGGTTGAATTTTATCCAGGTAAATTGCAGAGCTAATGAAAGTTGGGAAAAGTATCTGTTTCAGTTTGCCGCCACATCGTACACATGTAAACTTCTTAGGACTCTATGTAAGAATCAATGTTTACTACCGAGAATTTAGAAATTTCACGGGTAGTAAACTTAAAACAGCACCAGAAAATAGGTGGCTGTGTTCCCCTGAACAGCGACAGTTGTGGTAAGCTACTATACTGATTGACATTCTCATAATAACCTCGATTTATTTTTCAATGATCTGTCCAGTCCTACTTCAAAAGGTACAACAGAGATGTCAAGTCTTGCCTGTCATGCATGTTTCCAGCTTTTTTCCTTGCTTTTGTGAGCTGCTGTTTTATGCTTTCCTTTTTTTATCAGTGGTTCATTCATGGTGTTCTTTTATAGTGACTGGTTAAATTAAGCCCTACGTAAATTTTCTTTTTGCTTTAGCAGCAGTTCAGAACTTGATATTTGTCAGTTCATTTGGTTGGGTTGCCGATGGCCACTGTCGTAATTGACGACACATAACCATCATTTTCGCCGAAGCCGGGCCACATTGTCAAACTCATCCTCCCCCTTCATCCTCTTCAACTTGAACTTGCAATGAACTAACATTTATTTCTTTTTGTTACCGTTTGTACTAAAAATCAAGAGGACATTTTTATATTGGTCATTCACACATATTTAGTAAGCAATTTTCAAAGGAGACTCAAATATTTTTCACTGACTAGCACGCCGAACTTCAACCTAGTATGAGTGAGAGTGTCTGGCTTGGAAGACAGTTGCTCAGGTTTCTACACAGGCGAGATACATTTATCACGCTAACAAGTTAGCTGTTCTACAAGACGTATTGTTTGAGGCAATTCATTGTAACTCTACTGGACTAAAGTGCTTCTTTGGGTCGGTTGGTACATAATGAACAAAGCGAAAAACAGTCCATGTTTCGTGTGTTATGTATACCTCCATGTATGGATAAAGACCTTGGTTGTAAGTCAGCGCATACTCCGTTACTCTTACTGTCTTGTGCATCACTCTGTTTCTCGCTTCGCTGTACTCCACTGGGTTGTGTTTCAAATCAAGTGGAGAGTGGGGCAGCAGATGTGCTAAGAATGTCGTAAGAACAGGTGATCGACTGACAGTCAACGTTATTCTAAGCCAACATAGTGCCATCGTGAGCAGCGTACGTAACATTACACCTTATTGAGCTATCAATGAAAGAAAACTTCTGAGCCCGTCCACAACGATTATGAAGGAAATCAGCTAAGTCAGTGGCCGCGCGAGCTTACGCTGTTTAATCGTCTATTCGCACTTCTGTGTGCATTGGCGCTCTTTCGGCTCCCGCTATTGTTCCTCCGAACGAACGGCATAACAATTGTTGAGGTTCAGCGTCCCAAAACGACGATATGATTCGCCATACTGAAGGCGTCAGAAATTTTGACCACCTAGAGTTCTTAACGTGGTCCTAAATTTAATTTACATGGACCTCAAGCTGTTTTGGCTCCACCGAAATTGTGGCTGCAGCGGCCGGGATTCGATTCCGTGACCTGTGGGTCTGTGGTCGAGTGCTGAAACTTGAACACCATGGCGAGTTGAGAGAACGACACATAGCCGCTTTACAGTGAGTCCAAAGATCCGCTGCTGGCAATAATGGTGGTGCGATCTTTTTGTCACGAGACGAAGGGGTACAACGATTGGTGCTCGGGGAATGCCGCGCCACTGAGTACCGCGACACTTGCGAAAAGGGCATCGGCGGTAGCCATAGGGGTAGGGGCACCGAAAAGTGTTGTTCTACGCTTTGTTTTATCCACGGGCGCGATCCACCAAAGCGTAGTCAGATGCATCTTCGCTGCAAAGAGGAGCTAATAATGCACTCTGAAATCGTACGATCGGTGCTTCAGATTCCCTGGCAAGAGTGTACCCGCGTTGCGTTTGCACTTCTGCAGATATCTATATACTGTAGAGTGTATTGAGGGGGAAATCTGATTGATCTACGATGCTATTTTCAGCGCCACCCCATCCCCTCCCCCCTTTACTTTTATAGTCCCCTCTCACCCCACCTCCTATTTATATTATCTTTGCAACAAATCGTCGATCGAAGGTGTTTATTAATTTTAGTTCGGTTGTGTTTTTTTGGCTTTCTTTATGCAAGCATGCACAGATGTCTTGCGCATCAAGATATGCTTTATTGAAGTACAATACGCATGAAATGGCATGGATCAGAAGAGTTACGGAGTAGTGATCTGCGAAAGACCGGAGATGTTCACTCTGAGTCTGCCTACCTGATAGCATTCTTCTTGGGTCTCTTTCAATCCAATACTAGAGACCATCCCGCCTTTAAAAAGCGCTATTACACACGCTTCCTGCTCAATTTATGAGCAAGTACGATGCTTCTTGTCTCCACCACGCCTATGAATGTGGCGCATATGCAGGAATACGCTCGAAACGAGGTACGAAAGCGGTGTCACTAGGAAAGAAATGATGACAATTGAAAAGGAAAACATCAGGAGACAAGGGGGTTCGGAAAAAAGGCATGCATGCGTGAATCTTGGAGAGAAAAACTTACTATCCCGCTTTCAGGCTGCCAGAGATAAGGAAGCTGACTGCAAGGTGGGAAACAGAAGAATGGGTACTAGCAAAATACGAGAAATGCGCGATCGACGGCGTGGGGCGCAGTTTTTCTCTTTGAGTTGCCGCGGTAATAAAAACACGTGAGAGGCGCGTTCAGTGTCGGACAATGATGGAATATTCGTCCTACATATTAGGCTGCAGTGGTGAAAGGCACACGATCTGAAACAGACAGACAAGCTGGCTGAGCGGGCCACGCCAGTTTGCGCAGCTAGCAAACGAGCGAGCAACGAAGCGCCTCAAATGGCTTTCGCCGAGTGAAAGCATAAAAAGCAAAGAAAAAAAAACCAGAAAAGTGGTGGTGGGAGGAAGAATGAGGAAAAGTGTGAGAGTGTGGAGAATGTACGAAATTACGAGTCGAGAATAATAAAGTGCCTGGCTGAGGAGAAACGAAATGATTGAGAGATGGCACCGAGCGCGAGTTTAATCTGTTTGAAACCGTTCTTCTGTCTAGCAGATTAAATCCTGGCACTTTATTCTTTCTATATTTTGAGTCGCGGTGCACATGGAACGCGGCGCTTAGACGCTATCTCTTTCCTCAGCCTGATCCTGTTACCATTGCTAAGAGTGGTGCCGAGACTGGAAGAAAAAATCAAGAAGCAATCTGTAGCTTCTCGTCGGATTTACTTCGGCAGTTTTCGGCTTTTATTACGGCCAGAAAATGACTTAGGCACGACTTAATCGGTGCGACATAAATTTGATGCGCTTGTGTTGCCGAGTGACGCTCTCTTTCCCCCTTTAGTGTTTTGATACGCGTCATCTTTCTGATTAACATTTAAACAATTCTGCCTTCTTAGTGCGACTTCTCTATTAGAGAGTTTTATTGTTTATAGTTGAATGATCTGGCAAGTATTTTTTTATTTTGATCCTTTCACTTCGCAGCAATAATACCAATCTCATCAGCAATCACGGATAATGTACACTAGAGCTATCGCTCCCGCCCTCAGTGACGTTTTAATCTGCAAACCACCATATCCTAAGAAAGTAAAACAAGCCAGAGTTATTGAAAATTTCTCAGTGTCAGACAGTGAAAATGTATCGTTTTGCAGGTAAATTTTTTCGACCCGCTTTCAAGTTCATTAGTGCGGTAGAGCGTCCGAAATGTCAGTATGAGAGCCGTTTTCATTTTTTTATTCTCAGCTTCGAACGAAAACTCGGCAATGAAAGTAGAAGATTTCTAAAGCGGCATGCTCTACGCTCTAAACTATTTGTGGCTGCAGAGCACCATACCATTATCATAGCAGGAGATAACGAGGATACTCATTTACCTCCTCTCTTTACAACAAAAGATCACCGCTATATCTATTAAGTGAATGATGTTAGAGGAGCTTGATCGGACATGATCGGGTAACCAATGAATCCTCTGCGCACATCACCTGCTCTCATGTATAGACGCGACAGCGTTGTTTGGGTACATTACATATAAATGTTCAATAACTTACACTTGGATGTGCTATATACATTTTGATGAACTATACAAACTATGTACATACAAGAGATCTTCTTTTCCAAAGAACAAGAAGGGCATCCCTCTATGAGCTGGGAGACTCGTTTCTCTTTAAAGATGATTGCTTTATGCTGCATGAACTGTAACGATTACATATACACAAGTGATGTTATTTTACAAAGTACACTACCCACAGGGCGCTCCGCTTCATAGGTACATACAAGTAGAATGAATCCATTGATGTGCACGTTTATAGCGTTACACGTCTCTGTGAAGCAGAGGACGTCGGCTGCGGTTAGGACGGATCATGTTCGATGTCATCAACATGTACACTGAAGAAACGCCCGTTGAAAAGAGCAAGGGTGGACTCGGTCGAGTGGTCGATGTTTCTCGTAGGGTACGAAGGTATTGTTGCGTTTCTTGGGCAACTTGCGAGGCTCGAGACGCTGAAACTCGCCGAGCACGTCCCTGTGTTCGCGACTCGTACTGAGCGCTCGCCACCGAGTGGCCACGCTTGAAAACGGCGCTAACAGAGTTAACTCGTAAGGAGACATGTTACCACGTTGCGCGTGTTGCGAAGTGGCCATATAGTTTCTTTTTTTTCGCCATGCCACACGCGCAAATGTGAGAAAAAGGTAAGTGATAACCAGAGACCATTGCTGCGTGTCACGATGCGTGGTCGAGGTAAAAAGATGGCCAGGTATTGTTCCATCACTTCCTGACGAATGCAGACGACGCACGAAGGAGAACGGCACAAATCAGTCTTACGCATTGGAAACAAGGTGACGGCACTATCGTAGTTTGTCCTCATCAATTCACTCGCGACGACATAATTATCTTCAGTGAGTACAACATTCTTTAGCTTGTGGGCATTTTTATTATTATTCCTTCTTCTCTAAACGCGGAGTATGTTTTGTTTATATAAGCGCTTTAGGAAATTCGTTGCGTTATGTGCGTGACTATATGAATATCATGTGCTTGTTTTCTGCGTAAGTCTTAGTGCTACCTATTCTCAAGTTAAGCTGCTGTAATCCTCCCAACGAAAACTTTTTATTTTGCATGTGCGTATAAATACACGCACACAACCGCGCGCGCAATGGTACCGCGTGGGTAGCGTGCGCGTATGTATTTTTGTGCGTACACACATCATGTCCGTGTATTCGTCGCGTGCGTCTGCTCTAAATATCAACTACTGCCAATATGAAGATGCCAGTGTTTGTCAGCACACGACCTTATTCATTAGAAGGCTAATGACATGGATTGGCGAACGAAAAGACGGTGGCGCTCAAATTGCAATCGAAATTACAATTTAGCTTATTTCAAGATACACTGGCCGAGGCATAGCTCCATCCAGTAATCAAGTGCACGACATACGTGTTCAGCTTTTAGCGGCGTGCACAACGGAACCTAATGGGGTACACGCAATCCGCAACATGAGTCGCAATGTAGTTACTTCGAAAACTGATGAGGCATTGTCTATAGCAGTGTAAAAACGCAGCGCAAAAGTGCTAGCACCTTTTGAAGAGTCCCGCTAAACGTGAGAAGTTGCCTTCTTCAACCTCGGGCTCGCTAGAGAGGCTCTTCAACTTAAAGTATATCTGACGCGGCTCACCGGAGAGGCTCAATGTTTGCGCCCACAGCGCAACTATTTCGGCTGTTTCACCAGTCAACTACTTTATGCCGATGAGTATGAGGTGGTACTTGGCCAGAACTTTCTCGCCTTCGACGAAGCAACGCAATCTGGCCTCACAATCAAGAAACTTAAACGCAGAGCCAACCGAAAGCAATCCGTTAATTTCATCAAGCGCAGCCATCTTTGTTCCGCACCACAAAAACACCGTTGACTCTCCTGCAGGTATATAATATAACACTCGCCCAGTAACTAGAGTAACACGCCAGCTGCGAAATCCAGGCTCACATCTTCAGCTTTTCATTGAATCATTTCCCCCTCTGTCATTGACCAAGCTTCGTTTTTTTACTTGTACGCATGAACCTACCTAAATTATTTACACAGTGCTTTTAAAAACATCACAGAGAATGCATTATAAAAGACAGTCTTTGTGTCAAACGTCAAAGCAAGAGTGATACCTATCGTGATTCAGTAATATTTCTTCAGTTGGCCCCGCCGTGGTGGTCTAGTGGCTAAGGTACTCGGCTGCTGACCCGCAGGTCGCGGGATCGAATCGCGGTTGCGGCGGCTACATTTCAGATGGAGCTGGAAATGTTGTAAGCCCAGTGGTCAGATTTGGGTGTACGTTAAAGAATCCGAGGTGGTCGAAATTTCCGGAGTCCTTCATTACGGAGTCCTCCGCTCTCTCGTAATCATACGGTGGTTTTGGGACGTTAAACCCCACAAATCATCAATCATTTCTTCAGTAAGCTTAACGTTGCATGTATTAATGGCGTCAAACATCAATATTTTGTTATGTATTATACAACCAACACATACTCGCTATTACATGTTTTGTAAAATCGTGACCAGCTGAAGCTGCGGCTGCAATGCTCGCATATTTCAGTGCTATAGGTTCAACAGCAGAAACAAATTTCAATGGTGGACGCCGTCAGAATTTCACTGGAACTTGTTTCGAAGCTTTATCGCAAAACAAAACAATCGTCACTTCGTCTTCCCACAGCCCTTAGAACAAATACAACAGCCATTCTTCTAATTCGGTTGTTGCGAGCAGTCATTCACACATAATGCCCATACTTTAAGTGCCCCACGAGACACACAAAAAATAATTTACGCTGGTGCAAATGTATTTAGAGACAATGACCATCCGGGGTCGTAAAAATCAGCAGATACGCGCGCATATCAAGATATCCATCTTTTTCAGCGAAACGCTAAAACCCCACTCTTACCAACGATGTAAAGGGTATGGAGGACCAAGGCAATCACGCTAAGAGTCCATAAACTAAAACAAGGCTGCTCTCAATCAATATTTATTAATAAATCACAGCTCAAGGTTCACTTGAACCGTAAACACTTTCGGAGGGTTTCGTCCCGAGTGAAAACAAAGAAATGTGAAAAAAATTGCCACGATTAGAAAAAAAAGCTCATCAGCCGAACACAGCAAACAGAATTATTTAAATGGGGGATCATTTTTTTAAAATGCGATAATCAATGGCGCTAAGCGGGATGGCGAGTAGGAAGGAGAAGCGTGGCCCGTCCCACTCCACGGACTGTTTGTTCTATGGCCGCGTGGCAGGGCCCGTTTTAATGGAATTGCCATTCCTGGCGAAGCTGAGAGAGGCAATAACAGATGCAGTATTCGAGAGCGATGTGTCACCTCGGCCAGACAGCAAAGATTAATTGTTAGCAGGAGAGTCGTACACGGATTATAGCTCCGGAAACGAAGTGACGAGGCAGATACGGATGGTTATGGCAAGAAATTAACCCGTGTCTGAAATAAGGAAAGTGATAAGATCTGATCTGAGTAAGATATTCAAGTTGGTTCTCGGAGCTTTCTTTCTTGCTTGTTTTGTTACTCAACCAAAAAAGAGAAAAAATGATATGTTGGTTCATTGTTTCCGATATAAGTCATTGTAGGACATAAAATTGAGATTGCTCTCTTCAAAATTTCACCGAAGAAAGAATCAATGAGCCGTAGTTTCTTCATAATGAATACTAACCACACAAAGAAAAAATATATGGCCAGATAATAAAAAAACGAGGGATGTACTTCCACAACCCCTATTTGAATGACCCACAAATAATCTCGTAAGAATTTTATTCCGCAGAGGCTATAAGCACATGTTAATTTATAGCTGATAAGTTTATGCATCCGAGGAAGTTTTATGTCAGTCAGAGCTACGCCCTGTCCTTTTCTTACGTGCTTTCAGATAGACACATCCAACTGACTCAACCTAGTCTGTGTTTCTCTGTACTCAAAGATCCTTTAGGTAGGACGGGGTAGAATTAGACATGGGGCAAAACGTGACACTGACATTGACAGCTTCTGTAGCTAATACAAAAGCTACTTTTATTTGTTTCTCTTTTTCATCAATAAGTGCAGCTCCTTGTCTACGTTTTCATGAGTAAAAGCTGATTGCTCACAACAGTCACACGGAAAAAATTAGGCGGCTGGTGTCAGTGTGTTCGAAACCCGTCAAAAAGGGTCGAAATTCTGCTCGGTGAGCTTTATGATCTGTGCTTGAAGTTACTCCTACGCCAATATAGCAACGTAAATATTTATTTTGCTACTTTAGCCAACAAGCTACATAACACCAAAAGTTTAGTTCATTCAGTGCGCGCGGACAAAGCGGAATTTTTTTGTTATTATGGCATGTGAGAGAGGCAAAACGCGATAAAGAGGCATCTAATTGCCTTAGAAAGTGTATTGTTAATTTAACCATTAACTTTATCTCAGTATATATTATATTTCCTTGTTTATGACGGTTCAGACATGCGAGAAAATATTATATAGAACTTGCTTGGAGAAAACTGACATGAAAAAGCACTGATTTCCGTTCAGGACATGACTCCCTTCATTCTCGCTGCATCGAGATGCTCTCAAGAGACACATAAGAAAATGGCAGAATCTACAAATGAAGCTGTTCAAATTTAACTGATGACGTAGCACGTAAAACATTTTACGCGCTACGTCTTTAATTATGTCTTACCAAAACACCCAACTTTATACTCTAGTCATTCGCTAACACGTCTTGCGATTGTGTTTTAACGGCGTTTCTCAGTTCTGGTAAAAAAACGAGCGCTATAAAATATGAATCTAGCACAGTTTTAAATTTGCTGCGTGACAAAGCCCACCGGACGAAGTAAAAAATCATAAAACGCATAACAGTTCTCCACCAAACGGCGAAAACAATTGAAGAAAATACGTCAAAACACATGTAGCCTCCAATTGTTGAATAATGCAATGAAATGCAAGCGTTCCAAGAAAGACAATAGCACAAAGAAAGACACTAGCCGTGTTTGATCTGCAAGGAGTTTCGGAGCAACATAACACCACGCTCTGTCTAGAGTCAATGCGTGGAGTGCAAGTACTGAGCTTCTTAGGCCTGCGTAAGGGCCCTCGAAGTGAAGTTCAAGTCTTCCTACTGTAAAAACTGAAGCAATTAGTTTTTTCCACACTATCTCGTTTTGCTCCACGCATAGTCTCGTTTCTGCCCGCATGCAGGTTGGGGGAAAATGAGACATCTGGGGCATTTTTCATTTCATTTTTCAAATACTCCATTGAGTGGTGGCCACAAAGAAATATTTATGTAGCTCATACCTTATACCCAAAGGAAAGTTTCTGCATTGATGTTTAATGTAAAGAGTAAAATGAAAATAAATTTTCACTATTTCAAAATTTTTGTCTCGTTTTACCCCACCCTATCCTAAATCTTGCAGACCGATCAAGTGCAAAATCTAAAATGATAGAAATAAAGCTGTTTGTGTAGCTGAAGTATATTGGGAATCCACAATTTCTTCATTATTGCATAGTTGATAGCTTTTTACGAAGTCTAGTCACGCAGAAGGGGTCATTACTCCCTGCCTGCAGTTTCAATGACTGTGCTTCGAACGTCAGATATTCGGACCAGCAGTCTGTAAATGAGCAACTGCGTGGCGCGAAAAATTCAACATGACATAGGAGCAGGATTCAGCTGCTGAATTGTGTGTCAGATTTAACTCAAGTTGCTCAGCAATGGACGAACAAGAAAAATGTCAGTTCATGCACTCAGACACTCTTCACCTTTCGTGACACGTTCACGTAGGAGTCTAGTTGCCACGCCGTTTGCCTCTGCGTAGATAAGCAATTTTATTTTAACGTATATGTCGTATAATTGGTCAAAGGATCAGCGCTACCACACGGAAACGTTCGTCGCGTACAGCGTGTTTTAGGAGCAGCGGGACAGCGTTTACGCAGCCATGCCTTCACAGTGGCGCCATCCAGAGGAACATGAACGCGTTAAAAAGACAACTGAACAAAAAAACGGAAAAGTGATAATGCTCGCCTGCATCTCCGCAAACAGTAAGTAATACTGCAGCTTTTTTGTAGTAATAAAGGTTATAAAAATGGTGCACGCACCAAAAGCAAAAAATAATATGTTGCAGACACGTTTACACGGATCTTGTTAAGCCTACTAACGTCAGAAATGTGAAGCGGTCTCAAGAAGTCCAGTAAGATGTTCATAACATTCTGTCGTGGAAGCTGCCTGACGACAAGAAAAGCTATTTAGGATAGTCATTTGCTACATGGTAAAGCCTTCAACAACAACACCAATTCAAATTCCAAGCGCGCCCCCAAAACCACCGCTAAATTTTTATGTACTGTATAAACAGCGCAACTAGATAACGCTTAAAGCAGTAATAGTGAACGGTAATGGGTCATGTAGCGTACTGCGCATGCGCATATACATCCCTCTATTCCGCTAAGCTTGTTAAACTATGAATTGCGCACTCGTGCAAGAGCCGCCCCGAAGGGACTGTACAGTTACGAGAGCCCTAGCGCTTCGCGCCTGCGCGCCGGTTCAGTACGCCGTAACAACTGTTCTGCGAAGTAGCAGTCGCGTTTGGAGTGACTGTCCAGAGGTTGTGACTGGTGCCGGAACAGCGGTCTGCGTTGGAAAGGGAATGAAAGGGGGAAGGGAGTCGCAAGGGCGCCGCTCAAGTGGGGCTCGGGGCTAATCAAGGGAAGACCTCGGCGTGCTGTTTGAAGAACAGATGACATCTCGGAACCCGTCCAGCCGAAGCGGCGCTAATGAAATGAAGCTCGGCGCTGAGGATGAAAGGCGGGGGGGGGGGGGTCTCACCTCCCCCTCCTTCCTAACCCCGTGGGCCCCCGCCACTTTAATTAGCCAGCCGCTGTTCCTATCCTCGGTGAGAGCACTGCTCACGACACGGGCCGGCAGTTACGCGCGAGGGCGAG
The DNA here is from genome assembly GCA_013436015.1 of Rhipicephalus annulatus. Classification (NCBI taxonomy): domain Eukaryota; kingdom Metazoa; phylum Arthropoda; class Arachnida; order Ixodida; family Ixodidae; genus Rhipicephalus; species Rhipicephalus annulatus. Next base: position 41,872 of record WOVY01003468.1, on the reverse strand, counting down.
TGCCAGCCAGCGCGTACACGCGCCAAAGTCCGCACCGCCGCCCGAATTAACAACGTCCCGCGCGGAACCTATCCCAATTACGTGTACATAAATCCTTTTAAATCTTTTCAATCACGTGTGTTAAAGCATTAACGAGGTATTATCCCGGCTTTGCCTCGTCCGCGCCCCTTTTCTGCAGCCAGGACCGGACGACTCGCCTTCGCTACGTACATCCTCCGCGAGCTTTTTTCAGACCTCTTCACCTCCTCTACACCCTCTTCTTCCACCGGCACCTTCGCACAGAGCGTTGCCGGCACCGCCACGTCTGGCGATGTCGCATGTGCGTGCACTAACTTCGTATAGCGTCCCGTACGATGTGCCAAGCGTATACGCACTTATTCTTCCATGCCCGGCCTCGCTTGTTGCTGGGTAACATTCAAAAGGCCCGCGCCATCTCGTTTCGTTTTCTTCGCGCCGCGAGTGCGCAAACTAATTGCGAACGCCCGCTAATGATGTGCCCTTGTTTCGGAGGATCAGCGCTTTGCCCGATCCTAATCTGCCCGACTTTATTCTTCGTCTTCGACGGCAACCGCGCGCTGAAACGCTTGTGTGCGTGCAAGTGCAAAAGTTCAGCATTACCTTACTATACCTGTTGAACCGTCAGGCACGCCATTCTAAGCTCAGTAGCCTTCGGCCCAGTTACGTCCTGTGGAGGTTATGGTTAAGCGCGTACGTGAAATATCGCTGTAGACAGCCCGCTTCGAGACCTCGCGTATACTTTGACAACAATTATAGAAACATTTAATGTTAACGACACGCTTAATCTGATCAGGAATTGTTCGCACTCACATCGTCAAAGCGTAAGATAATGATCTCGAAGCATGGTATAAAAGTAAAGCGCTAGCTCTATGAAAAAAATGGCAGCATATCCACGGAGTGAATGATGGAGAGTGGGGCGAAGCATTCGTCCGTCCATGCGTCCGTCTGTGTGACCGTCCATGCGTCTGTTTGTGCGCCCGTCCCTGCGTTCTTTCGTGCATCCGCCCCTGCGTCCGTTCATGCGTCCGTCCATGCATCTGTTTATGTGTCCGTTCGTTCATCTATTCAACACTCCAAGTCCCACCATCTCGCATCTTTTTATCATATATTCCCCATATAGAAGCACCGCCATCCAGCGGACATTCCAAGGACTAAACGAGAAGTGGCACACGCACACTTCCTTACGGCCTGCGCTTTGGGTCCACTTCCCACCTTTAACCACCTCGAGTTCATGGTATATTCTAGTTCACTGTATTCGTGGCACTGCGACCAAACGCTCGCTAAACCTTTCGAAAACCAAGGAGGTTACGCCCAGCGAGTATAACGTAGCAACCTTTCCCTGTCAGATAGGGCTCAATTTACATGCCAATGGCTGCTAATGAGAAATGAGAGACAGGAGAATTTGGCTTTTACTTTCTTACGGCTTGCGCTTCGTATCTACTTCTCATTTTTAACCACCTTGAGTTCATTCATGGTATATACAAGTTCGTTGTATTCATGGCACTGCGGCTCAACGCTCGCTAAACCTTTCTAAAGCTAAGGAGGTTACACCTAGCGAGTATAATGTAGCATCCCTTTCTTGTCCGATAGTGCTCAATGTACATGCCAATGGCTGCTAATGGGGATCGCAGCGTGCGCGTTGACTAAAAGCCGAATGCTCATGTCTCTCATTCCCCATTAGCAGCCATTGGCATGTACATTGAGCACTATTTTTTGTTGGTAAACAACGCACAGAAGAAAACTCTCACTGGCACCACCTTGGAGGTCAAGTGTTATACCTATTTCGGGTATGTGCCACTGGTGGTTACATACGAGGGACGCCCAAGCCACGCCATAAGGGGCTTCGCTCCTAAAAATTTGGCTGATCCCATGCACCTAGGAATCGACGTTACGAGAAGCATGCGGAGGTAAAGCGACTGCGTTGCAATTTTGTTGTGTGACACGTCATGAAGTGACGCTAAATATCTGTGCAAACATTGCACACACAGACATATGTTGAAGAGTGGCAGATGTTTATATAAGCAGTTATTTGCACTTGCACAACGATGCCAACTGGCACATACGCATTAGCAACACCAGAAGCTGTTATGAAGCGCTGATGCTCGCGAGGATGCTGGCCCTAAACACTGCCACATAAATAACTTCAGCGCATGGCAACTAACAACTTTTAACGTTAACCCGACGTGACGGAAATATGAAAGAAGCACATGTGTAATGTTTATAAAATTGGGTAGGCAGCACTGCAACCACTATTGACGTTTCACGAAGATTAACGTCTATTTGAAATGTAGTTCCGAGAACTAGCGTAACTCTGTAGTAAAATGCTTCATTGCTACGCATAATGCTTGAGTTGGATTCCAGCTGAGACCCTGGCATTTATTCTTTGCATTTGTGGGGTCAACGCTACTGATTTAAAGTATTTCTTAACGTTCGCACGTTAAAATTGCCCATGTGTGTTCCCGTCGTTCCTCGGTAGACTCTAAGTATCAATCACCTGTGGCACATACCCACATACCAGCTGCACATACCCGCCGGTGGGTATGTGCCACTGTCTCGCGGGACGTGTTTGACGACGTACGTGACGAAATTGTGACTTTATTGAGGTCTTCAACAGCGCATCTTATTCGTCGAACCATCTTACCCTCCCATGCTAATTTTGGTTCAAGCGAAGTTAAGGGTGTAACCGCGAGTGCCCCCAAATGGAAGGGGCTAGATAGATAGATAGATAGATAGATAGATAGATAGATAGATAGATAGATAGATAGATAGATAGATAGATAGATAGATAGATAGATAGATAGATAGATAGATAGATAGATAGATATAGATACGCTCAAAGTCACTGAAGTTCGCTAAGAAATGCTTCGCATTTAAATGTCAACCACGATTTGACTAGTTGTGTGGTGTTAGTTTGGTTTGATTTAGTTTACTGCAGTTGCTGTTATTTTGTACTGATGTAATGTGGAGAGTAAAGTTCGAGCACGTGTATAAAATGGAATGCGAAGTGTACACATCTTGTACTTCCAATGCCACCGCTAACGTTATTATAGGTAGTGGTGTCATATATTCAAGTATTCTGGACACTTGTCCTTGTTTAAGAACGATACTGAATGTCACGAGAATGTCCTAGTGGATATTTACTATATCGAACTGCGAGAAAATGTTTATAACCAGCGCTAGTAGGCAAGTATGCTTTCTTTGCCTATTCCCCATTATTATTGTGAAATACTGCGGCCGCCACCGAGAGATGGCGTTACGCCCCGTACTCTAGTAGAGTGCCTCGATGCCCGCTCCTCGGAGGAACGCGTATTGAGGCACTCTATAGTCTAATAATGAAGGCGCTGGTAATTTTTACCTGAAAAGAGTGCAGATATAGAGGAATTGATCAGGAAAATGGGCAACCAAGTACATGGTTATTGTAGGAGCAAATGCACAAAACTGCAGACGTCAAACAAAAGGCAAGAGAAACAGACACGCTAAATTGAATATGTCTATAGTATGGAAAAGAAACAGTCCACAGAAGCTAACAAACACAAAAGAAAGAAATCAGCAGAGAAATTACGTGCTACAAGACAACGCACAGTGTGTCATTAAATGAAGACTAAGCTGTTATCCCAGGATAAAAAAAAACGTAAGGGAGCTAATGTTTACAATAGAATGAGGATACAGTATACTGCCATAAGCTGGTGACAACTCCAAATAATATTCCTGAATGTTGTTATATTTGCCAAGCGAGGACCAGTGAAACGTAAAAAATGTGCTTAAAGGTAACCTCTCTTTTAATTACTTTTTTTCCGTGCCTTCTAAGATTGGACTTGGTGCATATTGGACTGTAGAGTTACCCAGGGCTAAAAAAACCATGTTCTCATCTCGGTACACCTTACCATCGTCATTGATCCCTCTTTCACTCCCCAATCATCTTTTGCCTGTGTAGAGTAGCAGGCCACAGCAAACTGTAGCTCAAGCAAACCTCTCTACTTTTATGCAAATAAATTGTCTCTCTCTTTCGTTTTCACTGTTGGATGTTATTTCCTGCTCGCTGTAATAACTATGTTCCCACCCTTTTTGTTTCTTCATATTGTGGGCTATTAGGATAAAGATGTCCGAAATGTATGATAAAAACTTATAACGATAGTCCACTGAAATATTCACCCTGCCTTTTGTTCTGTAACGGTTCAATCTAGGTGATCTAATGTCTTCTGAATGAGATAAAAATAGCAACTAAGCCCCCTTTTAGACGTAATAAGCTTTATAGAAGAACCAAAGAGTTGTATTTAAGCACAAAATTACTATTAACGCATACAATTGAACGAAACAATCGAACCGCTCACATAGAGGACATCCGCTACCGTACGTGTAATCAACTTAGGTCAAAGAGGGACGTGCGTTCTTTGCAGCAGTATTACGTCTTTTTACAGACAGTAACCCGCTTTATGTCTATCGTCACGAACAACCTCAAAAACTTAAACTTTTCCTTTCTTCCGTTTTACCAACTGCCCTCATACTATGAAGTGAAGCGCAAATGCCTAAAAAATATTCAAAAAGAAGAGAGACAGTGTTAGCAAAGATACGTCGTTCAATACCGCATACATTTCATCGCTCTTGGCCTGCACTTCTGCGCTCTAACTGATAAATTCGCTCGCTTGAGTACAGCCGGGGTGTGCTTGGAAGAAGCGCACCTTTAATTAGACACATCCGTCGAAATAGCGACGTCGTTTCTGACTTTGTAGATGCGATACGTGTTCTATAACGAAGTAAGCGTGGCTGGCGCTAAGAGATCTTTCGCGTGATTGGGGATCTCCCTCATCTGCCTAGAACCGACTGCTCCGGTGGCTTAAGCCCTTGTAAGCCTCGACTTAGCTTTGACGATTGTGTGCTCATGTGTGTATCCTTGTTCTTCATTTGATCTGCTTTCGTTTTCGGTTTAACGAAAATTAGCAACACAAGAATGCGTGATTCATTCAGTTTCGAAGCTCTGTTTTCTTTTTTTTTCTAATGCATTTAGCAGAGGTGGTGATTGCTTCGCCAGTGGGATTTTCGTCTATGTGTGACAGCGATAATTTTACGTCGTAAACTGTCATAAACGACAAGCCCGTGCAAATGACCATCGTAGAACTGGATAGCCCGTCTGAGCGTGCGCAGCAGTGTACTTAGCAGTGAAAGGTGCGACAATGTTCGCTAATTAACGATAACGTTCATAAAAGCAGGTGGGCGAGGGAGGGTTTTCTTTTAGCCCCTAATTATCTAGGCTTAATGCATCTCACCATCTCTCAGAGAGGGGCTTGAGTGTTACTTGAACAATTTTTTTTGTTTTTGCCGCATAGGCTGTTTATGATCTTTTATTGTTTTTTTTCTTAGTTTGTGGACGTTAAAGTAGGAAAACTTATTTGGAATCTAGGGCGTTTACAACGGTCCACGTATTCTGCGCGGGGCTCTTTTGCACAAGTAGTACTGAAACATGCGCCATACTAGCCTTAGTACACGTCCTTGAAATTTCATCCACGCACCCTTACGCCAGCTAGGTACACAAAGCAGCGGCTTGCGCAGCCTTAGTAAAACCTACAAGCATTTTTGATTGCTTTAGCATGTTGTTACAATAACTAAAATTACTTGTAGACCATTGACTACTAAACAAGTTATGACGCATCTTGCTGTCACAGAATACCTATTTTGTATTTGTTTATCTTAACTGCGTGTAAATAATTGGGGTCTAGTGTGAACTCCGCAAGCACACTCTGATTTCCCAGAAACCCACTTTCTCTCTGAGAACTCAGTAGATTTAGAAGAAAAGTCATCATCATCAGCCTGACTACACTCACTGCAGGACAAAGGCCTATACCATGTTCTACCAGTCAACTCAATTCTGTACTTGTTGCTGCCATTTTATACCCGCAAACTTCTTAATCTCATCTGCCCACCTTACTTTCTGTCTCCCCCTAACCCGCTTGCCTTCTCTGGGAATCCAGTTAGTTACTATTATTGACTACCGGTTATCCAATCTACGCTCTACATGCTCAGCCTATGTTCATTTCCTCTTCTTGATTCCAACTATGATATCCTTAACCCCGGTTTGTTCACTGATCCACTCTGCTTCTTCTCGTCTCTTAAGGTTACACTTACAATTTTTCTTTCCATTGCTCGCTCCATCGTCCTCAATTTAAGCTGAACCCTCTTTGTAAGTCTCCAGGTTTCTACTCTGTAGATAAGCCTTGGCCAGATGCAGCTGTTGTATACCTTCCTATTGAGGGATAGTGGCAATCTACCTGTCATGATTTGGAAGTGCTTGCCAAATGTGCCCCACCCCATTTTTATTCTCCTAGTTACTTCAATCTTGTGGTTCGGCTCCATGGTTATTACCTGTCCCAAGTAGACATAGTCTTTTACAACTTCAGAAGAATGACGAAAAATAGCATAACGAATGCCAGCCTATTACCCCAAAATTTATTATTAAGGCCCTGGTATCAAGCAAGGTTCCTTGCAGTAGTAACAGAATGAGTGTTTTGAAAAGGCTCTGAAAGGTCGTTCTTCTAGCTTTCGCTGCGACTGTGCTGCGCCTTCCGCGCAGGCCTGCCATCTTTTGACTTAGTCGATGTCTTTATTCGGCAGTGACACGCTACGGAACATTTCTGTACCTAAAATGCTTGCAGTCCTTTCAAGATCGGAGGCACCACCCAGAGATTTCCATAGCCCCCGTGCTCGGATCATATTCAACCAAGTTACGATGTCTTGAGATGCGTAATCAGCTGACGTCGCAGTGACGTCAAAATGACTTCGCAGTGACGTCACACACTGTTGGTTTGTGAGGTAATAGTGACGTCATATCGTAATACCATCAGGTGGTGAATGTTTTTCGCATCGCTTGTCCCCGACACGTCGAGATGCTGACACCGATGGCCAAATTCCGCTGTTGAAGAGGCAGTTTAGACTTCCGCCTTAAAAATAATTATGTTCAAGCTGTTCAGCCTTTAGGCTTACCTTTACGAGTCGGACTGATCCCCAGGCTAATGGCCACCACGGGGCCCTAAATACATCCTTCCTTCTGCACAGCAATATCATTTTAACGAAGGTACGTGTTGTTCGTCACATAGTTAGAACATATATGTGACTTCAGTAGAGACATCACCAAGAAAAAAAGAACTATACATATACGTACGGGACCATGTTGACACAAGCCCTATGGTGAGCTAACACAAGAAAATGACGCTGCAGCGCTGAAATTGTAATAAAACCAAATGGGAACACAAGACTTAGATAAGGAAGGAAGAGAAAAGACAAAGAAAAAGAAACAAAGAAAACTACAAGGCAGAGCCCATGGAAAGCTAACATCAGCATGCTCCGGGGACATCCAATCGCGCGGGCTCCTTCAATTCAGCGGCACCGCTTCTGTCTTTTTTGTTACTCTCGTTCATTTTGTAAACTTTCAAAGTGCTGCGCCCCTGCTGCGTCCACAAGCCACGTGCGACTCGGCAGTCGCAATCAGCTTTTGCTACTCCATTTGCTCCGAAATGAACAACGACGCTGTTATTCGCTACCTCCCGCTCTTCTCTAAACTCATGCTCTTTTCAACTCCTTCGCTCTTCTTCACAGCCGAGTCTGTGGTGTAGCCTTTAAAATTCCTTTTTTTCTCCTTCGTTCATCCTCATTTTCTGCCCCCCCCCCCCCTCCCTTGTGTTTGTACCTGCCTACTTGGAAAATACATCGCTCAGCAAACTGCTCTTGATAACTCCGCCTCACCCCCTCTCCCAGCTTCGGTGTTGTCAACTGCTCCAGTATTGTGTAGCGCAGCTTGATTTGGAGCCGTTGCCCGAACAAAGCACAAATGCCCTCCCTCCCTAAACGCACGCTCAATGTGCCTCCTGATTTAGCGCTTGTTTGGATTAGGCCGCCCAAGTCTGATTGCCGGTGAACGCCGGCAGTGCTGTCTCTTCATTGCCGTTTGTGTATATCATAACATTTAAAAAGAATATAACAAAAGAAAACAGCTTCCACGAACGCGCCTAAAATTCTACAGCGCCGGTTGTCCTTTTCTTCTTCTTTTTCCACCAGTTATATTTAGCTTGGTGGAAACCGGTTTTTATTTCCGAAAAAAAAAGAGGGGGGGAATGTAACGAAGTGCTCACGTTGCACTTGTGTGGGGTGTAGGTTGGTTTAATTTCACGTTTTCCCGCTATACGCGGCAACTCCGAGTGTGGCAGCTAGGGGGCGCTGCTTGCAATCGAGACAAATGACGACGCCTGCGCGCGTCAGTCCCTTGGGAGTGCAAATGCGAACTGTCTCGCGTGCGCGTTGTGTGCCGTTTATTTTTTTTTTCTCTCGCGGGGCTTTCATTCTTTATGGCGTGGCGCGCTGAGCTCTATATACCTGTCAGCTTACGGCTCTGCTGACGCTGTGTTTCGCAGCTGCTAATCAAGCGGAAGCATTAGTCGCACGGCACGATCGTGCCTCGGGCGTGAATAAACTGCTTCGACGTTGCACTTTGTTCACCCGCCTTTCGAAAAGCCATTAGCTCCGAGCGACAGTAATGGATTGCCGGAAAAGATGCGCTCATATGCATAGCAGCACGAGGACGCTCCCTTCACCACTTACCTTTCCTCCCCGTTGCCCATCTTATTTATTACGCGCTGTTCCCGCCATTTTCGTCTGTGTACCGTCTGATTGTTACCACAACAGCCTCTATGTTGCACAGGAATAGCATGGAGCCTAGCCTCTTCGTGACGTCAGCATCTGCGAACGACTCGACTCATTCAAGGCTTATCTCCTCAGAAGTCAAGAAACGTCGTGAATTGATAGAAGCCGCGGCAACATTTGATGCATTCAAGTGGGCTGGTCGCAATGATACCAGTGACTTCGTGAGTGGGATAACTGTTACGATGCACAAAAACTTACAAACGGCAACAAGAAAATCAACAACAAGAAAAACGTTTATGTGTATTGAATGTGGCAATCAATGCTTGGAAGGTGCATTTCTCGCAAATTCAGCACATCACTGATGTGCTTAAAAGTGTGGGCCAACACGCCTAACCTATGTAAACTTACACCCTAAGCAAAGAATTTTCGAGAGCGAGAGAAATAAAGAGAAACAAAGGAACGAGAGAAAATAGTGGCTGTTAATGTGTGTCATCTGAGATTTCTGCTACACGCCAGCTCTCCTATATCGGGAAATTGCGTTCACTCAAAAATAATAATAAAACATAAGTAAGCTGACAAAAAATTAAGATATAACACTGTAAACAACAATGTATGTGTTTCTTCTGCTCCCTTGCCATTCACCAGAAGTAAAAGATATTGGTCAGCAAATTTCAGCAGTAGCCATAGTGCTTGTACCATTTCTACGTGTAATAAGTGCCCCACCTTTGAACCCATTGAACTTAAAGCGCGAACAAATAAAACACCAGCACAGAGAGCAAATGTGATGGCCCCAAACTAGACGTGGCCCCTTATTTCATCCCCACGTCCTCAATTCTCACACTATTCTTCCATCCTCGTTGCTTCAACTGCGGTCCCTTCTGCCCGATTGGGTGCCACGCTTTTATTTTAAGGGATAACGTCCTGAAAGCCAACCTGCGCTTGCGGTCGTGTCGCCCGCCGCAAAGCAGCGGGGGCCACGGCGCGGCGGCTTCAGCGTCGATAGATGGCGACGGATTTCCACTCACACACACAGACCGAGCCGCTCTCCAGAGCAGGGCGCTTAAAAGTGATCGTGCCCAGGAATTATGATGGCCGCCTTATACGTTGGCCTCCTCTTCGTCAGCCGCACTTTACTTTAAAGCCTCGGCGGCGCCGTGCTCGGCCTAAAGAAGTCTCGGACGAGGCGTGCGCCGTGACAGGAAGAAAAAGAAACGTAGCGAGGCGTCGAGTAAGCAGAAATAAATGGGCGAAAAGAAAAAAAGCACCAGAGAAATTGAGAGGAGTAATGCGAGACAGTAAAGGAGGGAATGGGGAAGGAGGACACAGCGCACCACCGCAAAACCCCTTGAAGCGAAGAAGTCTTGACACGAGGCCGAAGCGGATCGCAAAGGCAGGCTGAGCCGCAGTCGTCGCCGGTCGCATCTGCGACAAGAACCGCAACAGTCGAGAGGAGAGGTACCGTTCAAATTCGTCTCCACTTTCCTTTCTTTTAAAAACTTTTGCGTTCGTCGAGGAGAAAGAAAGAAAGCACGAGATATAAAAAAAATAGCAGGAAAGAAAATAGCAGAAGAAGGTGGTTCCAGAGGTCGAGGGATGGGACACGACTACACCCCTCCACGCACTTCGCGCTTTAAACTTCACGAAAGCACCGCCAAGGCGCCGCGATAAATACATTTAGTGTGTACATCTCACTCACCGCTTCGCTCTAAAGATACAAAAGGGTCGGGGCTGAAACGTAAGCCAACTCACATTTTTTGTTTCCTACATGGCACGAAATGAAACATAGACGGACAAGAAATAAGTGGCATCTCTTCCTTTTTTTTCTGCCTCCATTTTCGAAATAAAGATAGTTGTGCGTTTTTCGGGGCAAAGAGGTGAGGACGCAGCTGAGAAATGTGGTCGGCGTACACAGTGAGAGAGAGAGAGAGGGGGAGAGAGAGTTTTGATGAGGAGCAAAAGAAAAGCACAATTGCACGTGAAGCTTAAAAAAAACACTAAAAATGAAGTGTTTGAGAGAAAGCTCTGAAGGTGCCGGGAATACGGGCGAAGAATAGCGCGGCACAGCGATTCTGCAAAGACAGATTTATGGCTGGATTATACCAATATATCCCGTTCTCCTTCGGTCACCTTTTTTTTTTGCGACGCGCGACTTTTGTTTTATCCAGGCTTACACTTCTTCTCGTTATATGTATATTCGAGTTTGTCCTTATACCTGCACCGTGCTAGCTCGAAAAAACCATCGTTCCACGGAGGCCATAAAACAAAAGGTGAAGTTGTGGGTCGCTCGCTCTATCCAGCAGTGACGGGTGATTCACGCTGACTTCTCTCAGCTGAGGTCCGGAAACGACGTTCGTCTTCTCCCATAGACGCCAAGAGCAGTGCAGAGTCAAGGCCCCCAAGCTGTACAGTTCCTGACACTCGACTTACTTGAGCCGTTTCATTTATATATACGGCTACGTAGGAATATGAAGCCATAAATGGGCCGTACAATCAGAAACAAAAGCGATGAACGGGAGGGCCTAAGGACGAAAGTCGAAGCCTCGCTCTTCGCGAGGTATCGACGTCCTTTTGTCGTGAAATATAGGTTTATTATGATGCATAAAGCGATGATAGATGCAAAATGTGTTTTCGGGGGGCTCAGGCATGAGGTGATTAAGAGCGTTCGTAGTTGGAAAACTTCTTTCACATTCCTCACCCTGGGCTTTCTGGAGAAGAGTGTTCGAGCGTTTTTTGGCAAAATGAAAGATGAATGTTTTTACTCGACTCGAAGCAAGCGAGGGACTGTTCAAAATTACTCCATTGGGTACTACTCTCTATGAAGAATCTTTACGCTGTCTTAATAGAACTGAAAGTGAAGTCGTTAAGCAAACCAGAACTCGGTTAGGATACATCGCATATTTCATCGTGTCTGATAACACGGTCCATCGTGACCTCCTGTATCTAAAGAATTAGTATCCCTATTACGCATGTACCTTATTGTAAATAGCTAAACATTGTACGCATTAACTTTGGTTTTTAATCACACCGAAAACATCACAGCCAATGAATCGCGTGCTCCATCACGCCGATTATGGATTCTGTTTGATGCCCTTTTGCGCACTAATATATTTACTAATTAATCTTCTTATATACGTAATATGTACTCGCTTTACGTGAGTGCATGTTTTCAAGTTCTTTTTCTGTACTACATTAAAAGTTTATAGCTACTTACCTGCACCGAATTTATCTTTCGAACTAAATAATATGTAATAATTGCTCACTCACATACTCCACTTACAATCTCAAAAAGTACTTTTTATTGTGACGACTTTTTAGTGAAATTAACTTCACAGAGCGATAAAAGTCTATTCTTTTTATACTGAATTTTTACGTCAAACTCTGAATTTGGAGTATTTGAAAAGTGCGCATTGCCGCATAAAGGGTGTCATAAAGGTGAAGTATTCTTTACAGTAAAGTGAACAGTTTTAAATTCAGCAGTGAAACGAACTAGGCGCTACAAAAGGTTCGCGAATTTCATAAATATATAGACGAACAAGCATTATAGACGTTATGTATGGTATGATATTTAGAAAGAAATGTTACGTATAATATAACTTAAATTCTGAGTCTTGCCTCTCAAGCAGAAAAGTGTGCTATATAAGATGCAGTAACCGGATATTTTTACCGTGGTTCTCGAGCATTGTGTATGTTTCTGTTTGTTTAGTGACACAATAGAATATGACATATTTGTGCAATCAGATGACACAGGCTCCGCCTCCCGACTAAGTAAAGAAAGCATTTTGTCATAATTTGAGTTTTAAGACTGGCAACTTGATTTAGGCGAGTCGACATTTGTGCTATGTGCTTTTGTTGTGTTTGGGGCACTAACTGCTTTGCAATATCATCTAACATAAAAGAGCAGGTGTCATATAACAGCACCGACATCTCCCCAACACCTTGTCTCATTTAAAAATTTGAAGCTAGTTACAAAGAACTGACCAGGTTGGCGTGAAAGAAAGTCGAATGGGACGAAATAGGTAAAGTAAGCACGCCCAGAACAAAGTGGTATGACAGCGTGCATAGACAGAATGTGGTTGACCAAGAAAGAAGCCAGAGCACCAGTAATAATAAATTGAAGTGGGCTTGAAAACGTGATAAAATTTGGTTACACAACTTAACCGTATTACTGCGACCGAAATTGCTCTAATATCGGCAGTGATATTAGATACTGATCGCTCCGGGATATCGCATATGGAAACAATGTAAGACAAATGCATTCCCATTTTGTTGGCACCTTAAAACAGTTTTAAGATAAACATTTATGACATAATGCACGTCATTCCATCGCGGCTCGACGCGCTCTTTTATGCACAGAAAATAATAAAATGAAGCACCTTCGGGAGGTATTTGAAGAAAGGGGAAAGTATATACAAAGCAAAAAAAACACGCAAAAAAGTACCATATAAGATGGTTGCCGCATCGGTGTCTATGCATAAAACGCTTACGTATGCGAAGCTGCTTTTACATCACTAAGGTTTTAGCCCTGAAGCGTCGGGGCGTGCCTCGATCTAGGAGCCCGCGCGTTATACACGAGGTGACCGAAAAAGAAAACTGAAATAATAAACGAGAAAGTTTACGCGAGGGTATATTTTTTAACACCGCTCCGGGGCTTACAGCAGTGCCAGAGTGTGCTGCACAGAACACTTAGAAATAAACGCCAATCTCTATAAAAGTGTGTACTATACCTTCCTTCATTTTAGCCTTCTTTACCATTCTGGTGGTCTCGTGTGCCCGTCCATATAGTACAAGACACAAGGGGGAAGTGGTGCACACGACTTCGCTGTGAGACTACAATGTGAACCATAACATAGAAATGAATAAGTAAATAATATTAAAAATGATGAGAAGTAACTAGTTTGGTGCATGTGCAGGGAAGCGAGTTTGTCTCGAAAGCAGGACGCGTCGTATTTTGCCCATGTTATATGTTGCAATTCTTGCCAAGGTTGCAGCGAGCAGGTTTGTGGAGTGAAAGGTAGTGCAAGGGGGAAAAGACGACGGTAAGGGGGAGAGAAGGGGGAAGGGGGATCGGTGTAGTAGCAGTATATAGGCAAGAACCCAGAACGACGGGCCTGTTTCTGCGCGCCGCTGAACGACACCACGTAACGGGAGTCATTACGACGGGGCACCCCGCTTCCGGCTAATCCTTTTTCAAAAGATTTATGGATATTTAGGAGGCAGCAAGCCCCGGAGGTGTTATCGGCTTAAAGCTTGCCATTACCGCCGCGCACTCCGTCACGGTGGTTGTTGCTATTATCGAGCGCCATCTTGCCTCGCCTCGCATCTTGTTCCTCAGTGCTTCTTGCACTACGTTCTTTTATCATGTTAGGAGTGTCGGTCTTTTTTTTTGCACGCTTTTTACTTGATATGTGCGTATCCTTTCTATTTATTTTTGCATGAACGATATAACACAAAAGAAAGAGGAGGAGGAAGAGGAGGAGCAGGATAGAAATAAGCGGAAGGACCGTGAGGTTAGCCAGTTCTCAGACCGGCTGGCTACCCTGTGATGGAAAAGGGAATAAGTGGAATAAAAGGTGGTAGCAAGAGATGTTGCAAATAGAGAGAGAAGTCGCAAGATAGCGATAGACGAAAATCCAAATGAAGGAGACTCAGAGTTTGTCAATAAAGCCAGTTGTCCGCAAAAAAGGTAACAGAGCTCTCAAAGTCCTCTGGGATGAGGATGGGCTCGGGCAATCACCCAGAAGCCTTTGTTCCGACCAAGGTCGATCATATAGTTTGTCTAATGATTCGGCAAGTTCTTGTCTTGGCGCGTTGAATTGGCTACACTCGCAAAGATTTCGGGCAATTCTCTTCGCAGCTGCAGCACTTGCACGTATAAATACTGGCCATTCCATTAAGAAAGAAGTATGCGTAAGATGCATTACATTAAGAAAGAAGTACCACCTTGATTTTGGGGGAAGCACCCCTTTAAAATGGTCATTTTTCGGTCTCTATCCTATGGTCAAAAAAAATTTTTCGGGGGGGCACGGGCCTGGTGGGCCACTCCCTGGCTACGCCCCTGTCTTCATATTACGTCCAGTTACAGGAATTGAGTCAGTTTCTGCGCCAATAAGCAGCATACAAAGGTACTTCTCTAAAACAAATGTCTAATTTTGGCATAGACATGAAAGGCCTTAGACACCGATGTTCTTTAAACGTCTCAATTTTCTCAACTGAACGAGTAAACGTCGCTCTTACGCGATACAAGAGTTGTTCCTCTAACCAAAGCATCGAAAAGCTAAAGCAAGAGGCGCTTAAAACTAACTTCCCCTTCCATCAGTTTTCAAATCCTTGTCACCAATTTCCGAGCCGCAATTGATTTTTGCGAAGATTGTTTTTTCGTCTCTTGTTCCTTTTGCGACATTCCTTTGCTTACTTTCATTCTTCCATCTGAGCAGAGCAACGCAGTGCATTCTCAAAGCTTCCGTTTTTTCCGTTACGACGTGATTGCCTTTTCTGCAGCCGGCCGATGGCTGTCCTTGGGACTTCGTGTTTCTTTTTCAATCATCTCCTTTTTAATACTGCGTGCTTTTAAGAGCTGGCGGACACATTATACGGCTTCATTCGTGGCTTTCTTTATTTAATCCACGAGCTTTTATCCGTCGCCACTCCGTGGCTGATTCGCGCGGCCAGTCAATTTGGGATGAGCCTCAATTGTGGTCGGCGCAGTGCGAGGAAAGATTCGATGCGCCGTCACGGAGCGACTGTATTTTCCTAAACACGATGTGACCACACCCGCGTACATTTACACTGACAAAGGCGTAACTGTTTCGAATAAGAAATAGAAGATATATTTTGGTGCAAAAATATATAGTGTTGTTATTGTACTTATTGATTCATTGTATGAGCCTCAATGACCATGGCTGGCTTTTACATAGCTTTCATATGCGGCAATAACAGAGACACGCCTGTTATAGAGATGCTGTCGCCACACTTTTAGAATATAATGACTTGCGTTCCTAAATGCTATACTAGGCTCAACTCGACACGTGATTGTCATCGTGAATGGCATTTGCAAGAAACTCACTCAAATTTCTTGCCCTCTAAGCGTCAGTGGAGCAAGCAAACACAAAACGAAATCATTCTTAACACACCCAGTGTGTTAAAAAAATGTTACAGCCGCATGCGCTTAACACATGCTGCTATTCATCGTAGTGCGACATCAAGGCATATCTTGCTCTTGGCTCGACAACAAGTTATCATGCCTGTCTGAGGAGCAGCTTATGACTCTTTAGGCAAATGACAAATAGACTGGCAGATGGGTGATAAAAGGAGGCCCGAAAGTTACTTAGACTTAGCTGGTAAATGTAGATAAAGAAATTGAATGCAATCTACATAAAAACACGTTCATTCAGTACGCTTCCCTGTCATTCAAAGGCGGTATATAAGATGGTGTACCTATAAAATATAACAGCGCTAGTGTGTTTCCAAGAACAAGATGCGTGAGGCTTAGTTAACCCGCATAAGAAGAAAGCACGTCCACATAATCGCAAATGAGTTCCTTTTTTTCGCCTTAGCAGCCAGTAGTCGTATTGCGATGAAAATCTTGCATTTAATCCGATCCCAAGTAATTTCCCGAAAGAAATCGTACCTTTGCAAATTCTTTCGCAAAAATATGTATTGCAAAATTATAGTGGCAATGTCTTGAGGCGTCGGAGTCGTAATGGGTGCGTCCTTGATATGCAGATTGGAAACTGTTAAGGTAAGAAAGAAAGCTGATGGACTGAGATTGAAGTGAATCAAATTGAACGCACGGTCGGCTGGAGATGCTGAATTGCTTGTTGCTCACTGTTGTGTGTGATGAATGGATGAAGGAATGAATACGACGTCTTTCCCTTAGCGAGGGAACGCTTCATTGTAAAGGATTATGCGCATATGCAAAAATTTAAAGTTTCTGTCTTTCGTTACGTTCTGAAGCAGAACGATGCCGCACTAGATTGACGCAGTCTCACAATTTGATTATGCAGTATGAATAAATCTGGTTAGTTTAAAAGTTCACTCTCCTGAGGAATGATCGTTGCCTTCCAACGTGACATCTTTTGTTTGTACAGGTGCGTGACGTGTCTGTGTTACTGATATGACCGGCTCACAATTCTTCGACTTCTGCTAAAGCAAGCACACCTATTTCATGCACGCCCTTTGCGCATTCTCAAACCAGCAATCATGCTCCATGCATTCCAGTGATATCACGGGAAGGAGGGGATGACAATGGTTGCATTCTTTCATGGTTGGTGTCTCACGATAGGGACGTGTGTCGCGACCACTTGGCGCCAGCATCATACGTTTGCCCGCCCCTTGTAGCCAATCGCTAAGTCAGGAATGTGAAAATACTGGGAGTTCGAAGTTGATAACCAAGTTGTATGCATCCGCAAATGTCGTGGTCGCAGTGCGAGGCAAGAGTGACGTTGTTCGCAAGTGAGCAAACTCTCTCAATCTGCGAGAACCAGCAGCAATGTGAATTTTCGCGTGGTTGGCTGCACAAATAAACGTTGCCAGTAAAAAGAACGAGCGCCAGAACGAGCAGTTTTTGGTTACCCACACAACAGAGGCAAATATACTTACTCAGATTGGCAATTGTCGCTTGCAACATCTCTGGTACAGCTAATATTGATTGATATGCGGGGTTTAACGTCCCAAAACTACTCTATGATTATGAGAGACGCTAATATTCTCCTAGTGATAGCTCATACTGCCCCTGGCGGCACACCTTCGAGACAGTGTTTTCAGAGATAATGAAACCCGCCATTAGTTGTCTCAGGACCCGGGGCACTAATGTCGACTGGCTGGAGTGGCTCGTATTAGATGGAACTGCACTCTTAGCTTTGAAAATCAAATCTATCTGAAAGATTGCAGCTATATATCCTCAGTGGAGCATTTGTGGACTAGTGAGCTTATGTCAAGAAAGCTCGAGAGAGGTACGGGGCACTCGGACACAAGGAAGACCTTAGATACTCTGATGGTACCAGCCTTGGTGAAACGACGCTGAATTGATGCTCCAGCAAGGACTTCGAGTAGCACTCCACATCACAGCGAAGTTGAAGATCTCCAAATTGAGACAGCTCAGGGCTTGGCTTCGAGATGCGAAAACTACTTCCATGAACCACATAACGCGATAGCCACAGTGGGTTCACCTTGATAGACCTCGATAAAGCCTGCTACGTAGTTATGAAATAAGTGCTAGAAATAGGGCGAACTGAGGACACGTAACTGACACTACGATGTGGTATGCGCAACGTAATCATGAGCACCATGGTCTGAAGATTTTCGCATCACATACTGCATGGCAGCTCACATTACATATCAACACACGGTACCTGACAAACTTTAACGCTGTGCTCGTATGTCAAGGCGTGTTTCCAGCACGCAACTTCGCTTGTCATACCACTTTATCATACAGGCATGTGAGACCTCAAACGGGACGCGTACTGTCAGAATGGTCTTTCAGTGGTAGAATTAGGCACGGGGCCTACTTTATTAGTCCACAGTTCTCAGTGACACGCGCAGTTGCGTTGTTATACGTAGTAGACTTACAAAACATTTTTTGAAAGCTACAACTGTGACAGACTCTGTCTAGACCAGGGGTCGCAGCGTGGGGAACTGCGCGGACATAACTACGACGAGAGCTGCCCTCAAACCGCCGGGATGGTCATAAATCTCTCAGAGCTGCCTCCAAAGACGGGGTGGGCGCGCGCCAAGTCCAGTGCTTTTCCATTAACCTCGCGATACCACGTTTTCACAAGAGGCTCTCTGTTGAAGCAGTCCCTATGACAGAAGTGAATCACTTTGTACGCACTCTTCACCCCTCTGCGATCTCGTTCAATTTTGTCTGCGTTTGAGAACCGCTCGAAACAGTTTAGTTTGAGTTACTATATACGAGTAAGCGTATGCGCTACGAAATTCGAGATTGCTCTACTCACATCTAGAGTAGTTATAAGTGTCTAGAAAGGCGACTGTAGTGAGAGTTGCATCAAAGTGACCAAAAATTTTAAGAATCCGTCCAGTGGGAGTGGAGTTACAAAGATTTGTCGCTTGCTGCAATTGTATTATCTCTTCTCTTGTCCCGACGAAAGGGCCGGAAGCTAAGCAGTGGGGGGGGGAGGGGGCAGGGCTAAGAAACTGTGGCGCCTCGTGACCTTAAGCACTTTTTCTTTCTTCGAATGCGCGGCTTCGTCAGTGTGATCGCGCGCGCGCGCGTAGACATGTAGCGTCCATTGGCGGCTATCTCGGTAACTTGATTTTTCGGTCAGACACGCACAGATGATTTTACGCTCACAACCAACGGGGCCGACGCCGGCTGCGGGTTTTCTGCGACACGGGCTCTTTAACGCTGTCGAGTTAATAAAGAAAATCATGATATTGCCACAGGCATGGAACGAGGTTTAGCCATGCCAATGCGAGTATGTGCCATGGGTGAAAGAAGAAGAGGACGGTTGGTGTGTGCTCGTGCTCTAACGTTCGGTTCGGCTCGACGTCCGGTGCTGCTCCTGTGAACAGACGTTGTGGTCGTTCTGTGATCACGTGACATTTTCTGGTGGAGGTGCTGGGTAGTGTTGTATGCACTGCAATCAGCAGCAAGGTCCCGACACTAGCCGCGACTTGGAAGAACCAGCTGACCTACGGCGTAGCAGGCGACAACTAGGCCTACCTCCTGAATTCGGACCATTTCCTCAACTCGGCAGTACTATGGCTAGTGCGGGAACGCAAACCCAAGAAACATCAACGCTGCCTCCTCCATGGTTCTTCAACGTCCCGCGTACTCCGAAGCCGTTCCACGGTGACCCTTATGAGGACGTCGACGACTGGCTCGACGACTACAACCGTTGCGGCAGCGTCAACGAGTGGAACGAGCAGCGAAAGCTTCGGTACGTCTACTTTTATCTCGAGGACTCTACGCGCACTTGGTTCGAAAACCATGAAGCCACTATGACAACCTGGCCAGAGTTTTGCAACCAGTTGCGAAATACTTTCCGAAGCTCTGACCGAAAGGAGCAAGCGGAACGGCTCCTCAATTCCCGAAATCAGCGTCCGAACGAGAGTGTTGCCATGTTCGTTGAGGACATGACGCAGCTGTTCAGGCGAGCCGACTCTTCAATGACGGAAGAAAAGAAGGTGCGCCTCCTAATGCGGGGAGTGAAGGAGCAGCTGTTCACGGGACTAGTGCGGAACCCTCCCGGCACTGTAGAGGATTTCCTTCGCGAAGCCACGACAATGGCGAGAATGCTAAGGCAGCGTTCGTACCAGTATGAACGTCCTGGCAGTCTTTCGTCAGTGTCGTCGGCCTTACAAACACCTGACGTCACGACTGCAAAAGACCTGACGGAGCTCGTGCACAGTATTGTGCGCGAGGAGCTGCAAAAGCTGCACGTGATGTCTTCTCCGCCCCATGTTGCTGCTTTAACGGATGTCGTTCGCGAAGAGGTCCGGCAGCTGGTGCACCCCATGACGACTCTGCGTGCAGCCGAAGTCCAACCCATGACGGCCCCGCGTCCAGCCGAAGCTCCGCTATTAACGTACGCGGAAGCACTGCGTACTCCTGCACCGGCTGTTGGCTATCCGTCCCGTCCGTCCACCCTGCAGACGGCACCGTCGTTCTACTCGGGACCACCGCAGTACGGCAACCCACCCCTTACACGGAAATCCAGTGTATGGCGTGCTCCCGACAACCGGCCTCTATGTTATCACTGTGGTGAACCAGGTCACATCTACCGTGAGTGGGCCTACAGGCACATGGGCCTTCCCGGCTTTCGTCCGGATGCTCGTCGACCCAGAGATGGTGAGCGGCCCCGTGCTATCGCCGAATACTTGGCAAGCCAACGATCCTCAAACCTTCCGCGTCGCCAATCCCGCTCACCATCTCCACGGCGTTCCACGTCACCTGGCCAAAAATCAACCTTTGCGGACGTCCTTGCAGGAAGATCACCTAGATCCACAAGCCCGCGCCGGGGAAACTAAGAACAGCGACCTCTGGGGGTGAGGCTGCTGTTGATCGACCGTTACAAGACCCTCCCCCGATTTGCCTGCCGACATCCGACGACATTCTTTCACCGACGTGTGCCATCGACGACAAACAGGTCTCTGCTCGTATCTCTGTTCTTCTCGACAACCGCCCGCTGACCGCTCTGGTAGATACGGGTGCCGATTATTCTGTTATAAGCGCTGACCTCGTTGCACAGCTAAGAAAGGTAACGACACCTTGAGGACATGGAACCAACCTCCGGACTGCGGGAGGTCACCTATTGACACCGCTAGGAATGTGCACTGCCCGCCTCCGAATTCGTGAGTCGACGTACATTGTTTCCTTCGTTGTATTGCGCGAATGCTCCCAAAACCTGATTCTCGGAATGGATTTTCTCCGCGAGCATGGAGCCATTATTAACCTTCGCGACCTGCTCATAACGTTATCTAACGACCATACAGCCCTACGAAAGGATGCAGTTGCGCGAACCACAACACTTCGAATTGCTGACGACACCATCGCACTGCCGCCGCGAGCCAGTATGTTGGTAACGGTGGAGAGCGACTGTGACAACAAGAGTAGTGGCATCGCGGAAACTAACCTCTCGGTGCTCTTGGCTCGGCAGATTTGTGTCGCGCGTGCTATCGTCAAACTGAAACATCGGAGGACTCAGCTTCTGATCACGAATTTCGGCGGCCAGTACCAACACTTAGCAAAGCGAACAGCAATCGCGAACTTTGAAGCCATCGATGACGCAGAATGTTCCACTATCGCTCCGATTGCCACTGCTGCCGAAGGTAACACTGATATAGCCAGTACGGTTGACGTGAATTGCCAGGCATCCTGTGCGCAGCAACAGCAGATACGCATGATTTTACGTACGTATAGTGATTGCTTTGCGTCCACCTCCAAAATCAAGCAGACCCCAACCGTGAAGCACCGCATTATAACGGACCCTACCGAACGGCCTGTACGACAGCACGCCTACCGCGTGTCGCAAAAAGAACAAGAGGCAATACGTTTTCAAGTGAAACAGATGCTCGACGACGACGTCATCCAACCCTCGAACAGTCCATAGGCGTCACCCGTCGTACTTGTTAAAAAGAAAGACGGCACTCTTCGATTTTGCGTCGATTACCGGAAGCTCAACAAAGTGACGAAGAGAGACGTCTACCCTCTCCCACGCATAGATGATTCACTGGATCGACTTCGACATGCCCGATATTTTTCCTCAATGGATTTACGCAGCGGCTACTGGCAGATCGAGGTCGATGAACGTGACAGGGAAAAAACAGCATTCATAACTCCCGATGGCCTTTACGAATTCAAAGTGTTACCATTTGGACTGTGCTCTGCGCCGGCAACGTTCCAAAGGATGATGGACACTGTCCTGTCCGGTCTGAAGTGGGAATCCTGCCTCGTGTATTTAGACGTTGTTGTTTTTTCCAAAACATTTGAACAACATTTACAACGACTTCAGTCCGTCTTCGTCGCTATTCGATCCGCAGGCCTATCGCTAAAACCGGAGAAGTGTCATTTCGGCTACGAAGAACTAAAGTTCCTCGGCCACCTTATCAGTCACGATGGCATTAGACCAGACCCAGAAAAGACCATGGCTGTTGCTGCATTTCCTCCACCTTCGAACAAACGGGATTTGCGCCGGTTTTTGGGTCTCTGCGCCTACTACAGGCGCTTTGTCCAGAGCTTTGCCAACATCGCTGAACCCCTTACCCGTTTAACGAAGGAGGATACTCCTTTTGTGTGGGGTCCAGAGCAGAGAGCCGCTTTTTCCCAGCTTCAGCAGTGCCTTCAGAGTGAACCCTTACTAGGGCACTTTGATGAAGATGCCACCACCGAACTTCACACTGACGCAAGCAACATCGGTCTTGGTGCAGTACTCGTCCAGTGGCAAGACGGCGCTGAACGTCCCATCGCTTATGCTAGCCGCATTTTGTCATCTGCGGAAACTAACTTCTCGACCACTGAGAAGGAATGTCTTGCTGTTATTTGGGCGATAACAAAGTTCCGACCGTATCTGTATGGCCGTCCATTCAGAGTAGTTACGGACCATCATGCCCTCTGTTGGCTGGCCAATCTCAAGGACCCTTCAGGGCGCCTCGCGAGGTGGAGCTTACGCCTTCAAGAATTTGAGGTTACAGTCGTCTACAAGTCGGGCCGCAGGCACACTGATGCTGATTGCCTTTCGCGCGCACCCCTCGCGACGACATCGAGGGACGATGATACCGATGGCCATTTTCTTTGTGCAGTCAGTGAATCCAACTTGGCCAAACAACAGTGGAATGATTCAGAGATCCAACAACTTATCAAATACCTTCAAGGTCGCAGCTCTAGTCCACCATCGGCATTTGCACGTTCAGGGTCATTTTGTCTCCGCAACGACATCGTCTACAAAAAGAACTTCGAAGCTTATGCGACTGAGTACCTCCTCGTCGTTCCACCAGAGCTACGTGCTGACATTCTATCTGCCTGCCACGACGAGCCTTCCTCCGGCCACCTAGGATTCGCACGTACCCTTGCCCGGATTCGGACTCGCTACTACTGGCCAAAGCTCACCCAGGATGTCAAGCATTACGTTAAAACATGCAATCATTGCCAGCGCCGTAAAGCCCCATCTGTGCGCCCTGCTGGTTTATTACAGCCTGTTGCACCCCCGTCACAACCGTTTGAACGAATCGGCATGGACTTGCTTGGGCCCTTCCCGAAGTCACATGATGGCAACCGCTGGATCGTAGTCGCTACTGACTATTTAACGAGGTACTGCGAAACGAAAGCCCTACAACGAGGCACCGCCAATGAGGTTGCGTATTTTTTTATCAACAACATCGTCCTCCGCCATGGAGCGCCAACAGTTCTTATCACTGACCGTGGAACAGCCTTTACAGCCCAATTGATGCAAGGCGTCACGAGACTTAGTGGTACAGCTCATCGCAAAACAACCGCATACCATCCACAAACCAGCGGTCTGACGGAGAGATTAAACAAGACGCTCGCTGACATGCTATCTATGTACGTCGACCGTAATCACAAGAACTGGGAGGCAATTTTGCCATACGTAACGTTCGCTTACAACACTGCGGTTCAAGAGACTACGGGTTTCACTCCATTCCGGTTGCTTCACGGCCGAGAAGCAATTACGATGCTTGATGCCATGCTGTTGCCTGACACGACCGATATTACTACTGATGCGAACGACTTTCTCCGGCTCGCCGACGCGGCCCGCCAGCTTGCACTCAAGCGGATCCGAAAACAACAACGAATCGACTCGCAGAGGTACAACTCCCGTCATCGCCATGTCATTTACCAACCCGGTGATCTGGTCTGGCTGTGGATCCCCGTTCGCAAAAGGGGCCACTCGGAAAAGTTACTTCACCGCTACTTCGGTCCCTATAGAGTACTACGGCGCCTCACAGATGTCAACTACGAAAGTCTGCTTGAAGACACAGCTCAGCGATCTCGATGTTCCCAGCAGCCCGGCATTGTTCATGTGTCACGGATGAAGCCACACTACCCCCGAGCCACCTGACACTGCTTCTTCACGCGTCTTTGTGCGTGTACGCGACTACTTTAACTTTTAATCGGCATTGGTCATCGGGGTGGTACTTTTTTTTCGAAGGGGGGGGTAATGCCACAGGCATGGAACGAGATTTAGCCATGCCAATGCGAGTATGTGCCATGGGTGAAAGAAGAAGAGGACGGTTGGTGTGTGCTCGTGCTCTAACGTTCGGTTCGGCTCGACGTCCAGTGCTGCTCCTGTGAACAGACGTTGTGGTCGTTCTGTGATCACGTGACAATATTGTGAAGAACAATTTAAAGCAATGCACAATTTTGCCTCAACCTCCGCCGAGAGCCAGCGACAGCTCATCCGAAGATAATGATCAGCCTGTGAAGTTATTCTGATAAGTATAATACGTTGAAACTTTAGTGCAGGTCATCTGAGAAACTTAAGGTCTCTGTCGCAGTTCGTGCTTGAAGTTTCCACAATGTACGAACAAGCACGCCTTCTCTTCATACTTCAGTTTTGTACAGGCGTCTCGCCTGTTACCCACTTCTAAAATCTAGGGTTGAGCCAGTGCTGCAAAAAGTGTTTTCTGTTAAAATTTGGACAATGTGTGTGTGCCTTTCAAGTCGAAAATGATCGATGTTTTGCTCGTCGTAGTTACAAAGAGCTAGCAAAACAACCGTACCACGCACGTCCGCGAATTCGATGCACTTCGCAGTTTTATTGTCTATCCTAGCACTGCCTATCGCCGCACGCAATTCTGCTTTTCATTTTCGTCGAGGCACAGTGATTTTCTTATCAGTGCTCATAGCGAAGCCGGGCTCACAACGCGCATCGCAAGGAATGCCGGGAGCCGGCGGTTTCCCCGCATAACGGTACTGCGGAAGACAGGAAACGAACGTCCCCCGCCACTTCCGCTCTTGCATGACGCAGCCGGTGAACGCGACGCTGGTTCCTAACGCCGCACACGACGGGCCTTACGCTCACTTCCGCCAATTGTCAGCGAAGGGAAGCCACGCTATACGCCTTGCGAACGCTCTAGCCTGTACCGCCTCGCTCGTGGGTCCATAGCGCGCCGGGGGTGCGGCAACGTCCCGACGACTCCGCGCGGCGCGCATGCAGGCACTGCGCGCGGCTATCTCGGTTGCGTCCGGGCCGATTTCAGGACGGAACGCGAATATGCCAGGAGTGCGAGTCCGCAGTTTGCTTCTGTTTTCTGGTCGACGCCGCTTATGATATCGCTTTAGTTGGCACCGTGCTTAGTTTGTGTGGGCGAAGCTCGTACACAGAGAATGTCGGAGGAAGGAGCAACGATGGCACATTGTTGGCTGGTTTGCGCAGCGGAGAGTGGCATTGAATGGGAGCCCGGGACTGGCAACTTCTGACCAGCAAGAAGCCAATGTACGGACGCGTTTCCACCATATCTGAGGCGGAAACTTCCGGCCAAAACGTCGGAAACGGAGCCCGGCTGCGCTTGGCGTCGCTCGTGCAACGCGGGTGTTTTTGGTGGAAGCATATGATGGTGCTGGGTACAAAGCTTCTCGTGTGTTGTTAGCACGCCTGACGTGGAAAGGAAGGCGGTACGCACAAAATTCTGTCAATGGTCTTGTCCGGAAGATGGTAGTGGCTTTACGGTATTCGAGGGGATCAAACAAATGAAAGTTGAGGGGATATGGTATCCGGTTTAATGGACAGTATTAGTGAGCGCTAAGACAAAAGTCAATATTGTGAACATACTGGTTAACTGAGCTTCGGTGGAGCCTCCACGATCACCTACAAAGGAAGAACTGTAGTGTCAAGCGGTGAAGGCGACCTGAGACAAGTTTGCTCGGACAGACACCACTTTCAGCATAGCTCGGAAGAAAGTTTCAGTGTGTGTCAATTACATCGGTCTCACACGAAACGCAGCTTGAGGTGCCTCACTCCAGTCCAATAACAAAGTGGCTCTAGATCGTTGTTGATCGAGCCACTTCTAAATTCTTGTTATACTCGTGAGACCTATGCACAAGTGTTAAAGCGAAGTACTTGTCGATGGGGGTGTTTATTTCCGTGCAACACGCTCGGTCCATAGACTAGATGTGCTCATGGTGGATAGTAAAAAAACACAATTAAGAAAGACTAATAAATTTTGGTGCACCAAACAGCCGAGAAAAACTGGAATGCATGATGACGAGCAGTGTGTTGGACGAGTTTCTTTTACACAATCAAGTGATGTATGTGGCTGTTGAGTATCCAGTTCAGATGGCAATTATGACCGCAACCCATATCATGAATGAAATGATCTTGAACAAGTAGTAATTTTATTCACACAGTGCTACACTGAACACGCACATGTGAGCCTTTAAATGATCATGAGCTCATGAAAATTAAATAAAATGCTCAATATTTCAAAAATCCTTTAGAGGACTTCATCATCGCGAAAGGGGAGGGCTTATAAGGCACCAACAAGTCCATTTTTGGACGTGCTTTCTTACGAAGACTCTGGCTCTTCTAGAAGGTTGGACACAACGCGATCAACACGTGTTTCTGTACGAGCTATGATTTTGGCCGAAGGAGAGTTCTTGCGAGACTTTCCGCTGAACAAGCTGCCGTCAATTTCGTAAATGACTCGTACCGTCCATTCAATAATTTCTTATGGACCCATTGTCATGCCTCATCTACCTCCTCTACAGTCTGTCGACCGGCGCGCCGCATTTTCAACAAGCCAACCGCTATCTTGTCCAGCCATCGGCTGGCTCGTTCGCGAGACGTCGAACCACGGGGCGTGGCTATATTGGCGCGCGTGCACACCTACACAAACAAGGGTCGGCCGCGCGCACGATGCGTTTCCTTTATGGCAGCCTAGTCTTCGATTCTCATTTGCCAAGGAGCCGTGGGCGGCGATGGGAAGCCGCTCACTTCGTGCCGGCGCCGACATATACGACAACAGGCGAGTCGCCGTTAATTTCCATGAGTGAGCTCAAAACCAGCCGGCACGCGCCTACCATGCGACTCCTCGTCATCTCCATTCCTGTCTCACCACCACCACCACTTGACTTTATTCCTTCTTTCGAGCATAACAACCCCGCGGAGAGGGAGCGAAGTCGTCAGGAGGGTGCCCTCCGTTCCTGCTACGGTCTTAATATGCTCCAGAGCCACATTTGCATGCTTCATTGTTTTTTCCCTTTGATTTTGACGCGCTCTTTTTTATACGCAGACACTCTTATTTCCCTTGAAGCTTGCAGGTCTAAATTTGACCGCATCACTTATTCGGTGCGCTATCAGGAGTATCGCTTTCTTCCTTGAACTTTTAATAGATTGGTAACAACGCTGTTAGTCCCGAGTTTAATAAATAAAAAATAAATAAATACATAAAATAAAGAAAGAAAGAAAGGGAGGGGGAAGGAGGGGGGAAGGAGGGAGGGGAGCAGGAGGGAGGGAGGAAAGGATAGAAGGGAGGGAAAGAGAAGGGAAGGAAGGAAAAGTGTGCCAAATAAGATGTATTTGGCCGAAATAGGTGGCTGTCTTGGGTTTCAAACAAGGAACAAGGTGCCGAATTTGTGCGAGTAAGAAAGGTGCAAAATGAGCGCGAGCCAAGGAGAGGGTCGGACCACTTCAAATCAATCGCTCAAATTATCTCTTTGTGTGTGTGTGTGTGTTTTTTTTTTAAAGGAATGAGAAAGCCTGGCTTCAGTGAGCTCGATATGTGAGAAAAGAATACGAGCTGTTTAAGAGAAGGAGAAACAAAGATATAAATTATAGCAACAGAAAAGACAAAGAAGGAAAACAAATAGATATATCAATGGTGAGAGAGATATTGCTCGTGCAAGCTTGCACCCGCGTGTAACAAGGCCTTTTTCATATCTCGCGCTGCTTAGCCCTTCCTTCGCCCATTCCTGTGTTGCCTGTACGGTCGTCGTCTATTGGCCTCTCTCTCTGTGGAGGTCCGTGCTCGCCGTCTCACCATACTTGAGGGTGCGACGAGGCGCAATCATCTTAAGTAGCTTTTCTGAAATTGCGTAGAGCCTCGGCTATGGAGCGTGCGCTTTACGTTTGCTGCGTCTCTCGTATTTTTTTTTGCCTTTTTTTCTTCGTACGGGGTGGGGAAGTACGAACATTTGCGTGTACTAGCTGTCGCAATATCCTTTCCCCTCATCTCGCCCCACTGCGTCAATGCCTGTTTTTTTTGTTTTTTTTTATATTTTATTCGGCTATTGTTTCATTCATTTTCTCACACACTATCCCCCGCGTTTTTTTTTTCCCTTTTCCGTGTGTTACGCCTATTACTGCCGATAGTTTCTGATCATCGCGGCTTGTTGTCCTCATCTAGAGTACAAATGTCACGATGTTCGGTTGTTAAGTCGACCGACGGCGACGCAGAAAAAAATTATCATCGTTAAGTGTTCGCGCTTTTTACATTCCCCTTCCCCAGCCCTGAAAGACGTTCGCACACACGCACAGACGGGCCCTACTCACTTTAACTGTACAGCGCCTGCTGCATAAGGAACGTTTCTTCACACTCGGTGAAACAGGCCATGAATGGCGACAAAGAGTCGTCTCGATGATGTCGCTGACGTCAGGTATTTGCTGCTGCTCCGTGAACGACTGGAGCAGACACCAAGTGGTCCCGCCTGTGATTCCATCTCGGAAAGTTGCACAAAAGTCGTATTTGACACCCTTCGGTGATAACTGCAGACAGTAAACCGAAAATGAGGGGGGAGGCGCGTTTCGTACTCAGCATCTCTTTCTCCCTCTATCCCTCTCTCGTTTTGGCTTTCTCTCTCTTCTTTGCCGTTTGGTTGTCTTGTTTCTTTCATGCAAGCCTCCTTCCTGGCGTCTTTAGCAGTGAGCCCCGTTATGAGAGCTCGGTCATAACGGCAGAAAAGCGTGGCCTGCCGTTATACGGCCGCTGCCACGGCGGGCAGCCGAGCGAGGCGTCAGAATCTGCTTTTTGTTTTACAGAGGGCTTTTGGCGCTGCCGCGGCAATTCTGTGCGGCAGCGAAGTTGAATGTTGCGAACTTGACGACCTGCCGTTAGAAGCGTCGTTGTTCTCGATAAACGGCACCGCGAGGGACGCAAAAGTGCACCGCGACTAATGAATCGAATCTGTTACGCGCTGGCATTTTGAATGTAGGCTTATACGCGTGGTCACCGTGTCTCATTTATTAGTCGCCGACTTTCACACGATATTTATTCCTGTCGTAAATCGCCTTTTCGGAAAGTTACATTGTTTATTTGAGCTCGTTAAAAAGCGTGCAGCGAGATCTATGTTATCGCCCTTATAATCATAATGTATTACCACTAGAAGAAGGACGAACACCTCTGCGTAGAAGTGTGTAATTAAGCTTGTATTAAAAGATCTCACCGCGTACTCCAGCCATCTACAAATATCACGAAATCAGCTAACCGTGCGCTCATTCTTCACTGGTCTCTGGAGTTAGCTAATCCATAGTTTGATAACTGTGCCCAGATAAATGTCCTAACACTTCAAAGAATAAGAAAGATAAAAACAGCACGCTGCGGCAAACAAAAGCATAGGAGAAACAAAAGCCTTCAACTGACGAACCATTTGAAACAAATTAGGGCAAGTATTGTGGTGACTTTTCGCAATAGTCTAAAGGAAAATATCGCCAACATACGTTCACTCCCTTAGTTAAAGTGTAGCTATTCTATGATTACTCCTTCCGTAGATGGTCGTGCTGTTCGTGCTAACTTCTCATACCTTTCAAATTTATTGCAGTAGCATTATGTGAAAAATAGAATGATTACAAACTTCTTTCTTCCGAGCATGGTGGTTACCTACGATATATTTCACTGTATAGCTTTTGTTGAAGTAAGGAAGAGCTAAGTCAAAGCATCTTCCCTATTCCTCCGACCCAGTGCACAGCCGCTAAAGTGTGGCGCGTTTTTAATACAATTACTAAAATTCATCGATGAAACCCCGTCTGATATGCACGCATTAAAGGAACGGCGCCGATATAGCAAATGAAGTGCAGCTGTCTGGGCGACACCGTCTTCAACGCCTCGTGGCAGCTGTTACATCATTAGCTTATCTCCACTGCCACACCATCCGAAAGCGGTTAGAGTCGTTTATAAGCCTGGCTGCTCCTCCAGAAGCACCCGCTGCCTGAATATCCCGCATGTCGTTTCTCTGCCTTCCTCCACTCGGCGAATCAAGAGGCGGCACTCTTGAATTCATGAGCTTAACTGACGCGGCTGGATTCTCCCAGCGAAAGGGAGAAGTCCTTGGCTGATAAAGTCGACATGGACTTTCCCTTTCTCTCTGTCTCTCGCAGTTGCACAGAGACACATAATCAGTGTGAGAATAAAAGGAACTGTCCGGCTTATATGAGGGACTTTTCGTGCGGCATGCCAGCGCGAAGACAGGTGACGACGTGCGCCACTGACCGCCAGTCCTTATCGGCGATATAGCGCGGAAACCGCCCGTCGGTCAGTCTCTTCCGGCTTCGAGAGAGTGATGATACAGAAACACACCAAATATATCTAAAAAGAGGGAAAAAAAGAAGACTAGAATGGGCGGAAACTTCCACGTCGCTCTTCTTGCGGCACAAGCAACCCCTCTATTGAGCCTCGGCAGTAGCATCATTACCAGTCCTCGCCTGTCATCGCGAGCGGGTGGTGTTGGCCCTGCCCAAAACTCGGGTCTTTACAGGAACCCAAAAACCTTCTTGCCGCTCGCGCGCCACCATAATGGTGCTACCCCACGCTCACACGGACACGCTATCTGCGGTTTATTCATGATTGCTCTTGGTCCGGCCGCGGCCGTCTTATCGTGCCAGCGGGCTCCACTCTTGGTCTTCATTTCCGGAGAATCGCCGCTCGCCGGCTTCGGTGCCCTCATCGCCTTCCTCCTTCTTTTCTTCCTCTTTGCGCGCCTCAACGCAGCGTCCAAACCTCCCACTCTCCTCCTCCGCAACGTAGCTTCGTCTCCTTTCCTCGTTGAAATTTAATGAACCTCCCGAAAGGCGGCCTCTTCAACAGTCTCTCCTCTCTCCCCCCTTAGCGTGTTGCCGCAACCGCGATAAGGGACGTAGTCTAACGGCGAAACCGATACAAGCCGGGCGTACACTACAAAGAGTACGGGCTTCTAGCTTTACTACCATATCTGGTGCGCCTAAGCGGTGAATCGCAAGCGAAAGCGCCTAACGCATGCTTTTAAGCCACTTCCAGCCTCATCCTACTCATCATCCCTGTCTTCTCTCGTTTTCCTTTTTTTTTTGCAGACATTTCTCACGCACTTGCGGTAGCGAAAATGTCGTCAAGCGGTAGTGACGTAGCCTGCCCTTCGTAGCACCGGGAATACACGGTCAGACGACTCACTCGCTTCATCATGTCTCCAAACAACACAAAAGAATAAGATGGAGAAGCGAGCGGCGCTGACTTTGTCGTCGGCGCTGCCACTCCGCGACAGCAGTGGCGTTAGTGGCGGTGCTACATTGGCTCCCTATCTCGTCCCCAGCGCTGTTCACACTCGGACGAGTGATAGATTGGTGCCTCATGAAAGAAGAGACCCAAAAAGTGCGCCGAGCGTGGCGAAAAATGTTTAGCGCCCCATGGTAGCTAACGTCGTTCGCACTAGCTTCACACTCCTATAACATCACGCCTTTCCCCTTCTCCGCCCGACCGCAGCTTCTTTCCGGTATGTTGACATCGTGCCAGCCCACCTTTCTTTCGCGGTCGTTTGCGTTGCCGCCACTGATAGCCCTGTTTATTTTCTTGCATCGCACACGCCCACTTTTCCCAAATTCTAGTCATTTCTACTCAAAACATACAATAAACGTGAGGAGTACGAAGCATTAGCCTGAAAAATGAAAAGTATAGGTATATATATTTGAGCACAAAAGCAAAAGTTCCGAAACTATCTTTACCACCACCCCTCCTCCCCTCAACCGTCTCGCAATAAAAGTGTAGCTTATCTCAGAGTCCTTCAGAGAACATTGAGAACTTTTAGTTTCACATGCGTGAAACCTCGAAGGTGATAAGCGTTCCCTATCAGATGATTAATGTGGTGCGCGTAAACATTGTTGAAGAAGCTTCAAGGCAATATGTATGCCAACATCGTCAGTAAATTTAACCACACTTACTGCTAATAGGGAAACACACATTCAAGTAATGAAATGTCTTCAGCTGTGTAGCCAAGGGTTCGTCGTGGCTGGAACAACTGCGGCCATATTTGAAACAACAAGCACGATTTCTCACTTTTAATTGTTCGTAAGCAGCTGTAGTATAAAGGCGAGATAGTAAAAAAGCTCTAAACCTTTTCCAGTGCAACTAATACAAAGCCGAGGAGTTACGCATGCGTAACTTGAGTGACTTCAGAACGCTTTTTCGCAACTGAGAGATAGGTTCATAGTACTTTACTATCAACGATATTCAATATTCGATGAAAATGACACATTTGTCTGAAGGGTTCTTCAAAAACTGATCCGAAGAATTTCTTCAGGCGCTCAAAATGAGCGCTGAACCGACGAAGAACAAACGCATTACCATGCGACGTCAGCGAAGTTATCTCGCTCGCCGCGTAGTTTTGCTGCGCTGGATTAGTATGAGAGCTGTGAAAAGGAGCTCGTTATGGACCCCTCTCACATAATCGGACTATCACCTCGACATTGCACGTGAAGTCTGCTGTTAAGCCAAAAATGTGAAGGTATTGGTACAGGACGCTAAGAAGCTGTCAGGCATTTTGTCGACATTCTTATAGAAGGTAACAAGGAAAGTCACTGAAACCGGCGTTTGAGGTAGATTCAATCAACATTTTTTAATACTTTTGATTATTTCGAACGCCTATTTTTCTGAGAACTTTTTCAAAAGTTTGTTGATACGGTAAATCCTATTAAGACGGCCGCATTGAAAATTCTTGACATCTGGCATTTTCAACATTTTAGGATAAGAATTATAGTAATACATGAATTCCTTGTGAAGCTGAAGCTATGTCTTGTTACACATTCAGCCAATCCGCCTTTTGACACAGCACCACAGAAAGCGGCTGACAATTAACGTTATTCGGTTTCTTGCCTAATGCAATAAATTGAACATCAAGGCTCCCCACTAGGATGGTTGGACGAATGTTTTTTTTTATATAAACGACATGAATATTTCACACCAAGTATCATGAAACCACGGTATGAAAGATCAGCCGGTTGCACGTGGTGAATGCTTTGCTGGATTCTGAGCTTACAAATAAATTTTAAATCAAATTAAAGATCAATGGCTGCAGAAACAAAATTTTTGTTCGCTACGAGGATGAGCAATATAGTGATTCATCCGGCTGTCTATTTATTAATTTATTTTTTATTTATCTATGTACTTAGTTATTCATTTATTCATTCAAATATTCTTCCAATAGCAAAGCGATCATTGCAATGTAGCTTGCACATTATGTACAGAAACAATTTCCAGCAACTTAAATACATTTGGATCACCAAATAGCTGAAATGAAAGTGCAAGAAAGTGCTAGCTGTCCACCTCGGCGGTACAGTGGTTACGGTGCTTGGTGGCTGACCCGAACGAAGGTCATAGGTTGGACCCCTGGCCGCGGCTGTGGCATTTCAATGAAGGTGCAATGCCATAACACTGGATGCCTAGATTTAGGTGCACATTAAAGAACATCGGATGGTCGAAATTTCCAGAGCCGTCAGCTGCCACATCAATCATGATCATGTCGTAGTTTCGGCACGTAAAACCCCATATATTATTATTATCCCCAGTATTATTATTAATATAAATAGAATCGTTCCTCATGTTTGCAGGACCCAAGAAGATGAAGACGACTAGCTCGTCTCGACGGGGTGCCGCTGGGGGCGGAGGAGGCGGAGGGGGAGGAGCGGGGGGCAACGGCGGCGCCCCCAATCACCTGGGACCAGGCGGCGGTCCCGGGACCCACCCAGCCATGTCCGGTTCCATGCCGGGTCCCGAGTGCGCGGGCTGTCAAAAGCCCATTCGCGAGCGGTTCCTGCTCAAGGCGCTGGACCAGCTGTGGCACGAGGACTGCCTCAAGTGCGCCTGCTGCGACTGCCGCCTCGGAGAGGTAGGCTCCACCCTCTTCACCAAGGCCAACCTCATACTCTGCAAGAGGGACTACCTCAGGTGAGCTCTATAACAATATTTTAAGGGCGGCACGAATCTTATAGACAGGGGTAAGGACCACTGATAGTTTTGCACTAAAACTATACGTTAGTTCAAGAAAACCAGCAGTCCAAAAAACACGAACAAACGTGAATAGTGGAACGTACCTTACGTAACTGGGGCGCTTCAAGAGCGTATATTAAACGTACATTCAATATACTCATTCAGGACATGTCAAGGCTTGGGCACAATGTTCACGGGACCCGTAAGCACATTCATCGCACATAACTTAGGGGGAAGATTCACTGCCATCCTACACTAGTTCATTTCAACCACTGACATGGATAATAAAACGTACGTCGATGCCATCGATAATAAAACACAGCGTTGATGTGAAGCTAGTTGGGTTCTTTAAGTGTTTCCGCCACGTATGTAATTTTGCGGTTCATACAAATATTCTGTTTACGTCATTTTCCTGTGTGTATATTTTCCCTTTAGGAAATACCCTGCATTACGATGAATTTCTATTTTCTTCATGTGTAGGCCCAACAGATTGAGAAAATGGTCGAACTCAACCACGAAATGATGTGAAGGGGTCGCAAAAGCTGCGTACCATTACCACCACACGAACCATTGCTGGGGAGGAAAGAGATGGGATCCAAATAGTTCTCAGTGCAACTATCGATAAAGAACGCACCCAGACTAACCATGAAAGACCAATGCGTACGCATCATTTTCCCCTCCCGCTCGCATTATCTCCGCAGAGCACCCGACGCGGTTGTAGAAAAGGTACACCGGGAAATTAAGAGGCCAATACTGCCCAAGGCAGCCGCCACTGACGGCACAATGGATTCCATGGGCAATCGAGCTCCTATCCTGTCCCCGCCGCGCGTCGCTCGCTGCAGTACGCATACGGATCGAACAGTGCAACCCGTTCGCGGAGTCGGTCACGACCGCCCGTTCGTATATACACAGTGATACAGTTGGGGTCGGGATAGGATAGCGATCTGGATGGGGGCCCCGTTAGCTCGCGTTAAATGGGCTATGATGGTCGCGGGGACCCCGGCGCCTTTCTTACAGTCTCCCAGAAGCTGACCTTCTCTCCCGTTGATGTCTTAGTGAGCGCACTGCTGGGGTAAAGGTCTCTTCGAAAGAGGGAGGGAGAAAGAATCGTGTGCGCGCGTGAGCGCATGCGTTATCTCTTCGGTCACGCAGCCCCGACCAGGGATAGACCCCGCGAATTAACTCGTAAGCAGGACCGCACCGACCGACTCGGGAGAGTCCAACCCCCTCCGCGTATGTGGCAGCACACCGATGGCTTCTTCCAACGTCCTAGAAAGACGCCGTCAAGGGTTACACCCTTCCGCCCGGCGCTGAAGGCGTCGAAGATACACGGGAGCGCGAGAGGAGAGGAGAGCAAGTCGGAGTAGAGGGGGTGGTTGAGACCGTGGCTTACGTCGTCGCCGCGACGCGTCCGTTCGAGTCACTGGGCCGCGGGATTGAGTTTCTCCAGTGTCTCGGTGCGTAATGCCGTTTAGTCCCCGGGTCGTAGTCCCCGCTGCATAGCTCAAGGCTGCGCTGTGGCGTTCGTCATTAGCCGCCCGCCGGCCTCCGCGCAAGACGCGAGCTTCTCCGAATGACCCCCACCTCCCCCAACACTGCTGCTCCGCGAAAGCTCTGCGCGCTATTTAAACGGGCAACCGACAGTGGCCCGCTCCTCTCCGTCGAGTTTGTGGAGGTGCCCTATTTACCGCTTTCCTAACGGGCATTAAGCGGGGTGGCTCCCACATTCTTCCTTCTCGACTTGGTACCGAAAACGCGTCTGCCTGCCTTGTTCCGCTGGTGCAAATGCATTTGGTGGGCGTTAATGACTTCCGAGAAATTCCCTATATAAGTGAGGCAATCTTAATTGTGTTGGAGTGTAAACACACAAATCTACTTGAGGCGCCGACTATCTTGAGAAAACTTTGAAAGGAAAGAAAAAAAGATCGGTGAGAGGGTCTGCTAAGTTCTGAAACAGAACAAGGCCATTCTCTCGAAAATGTGATGACACGCTCATTTCAGTGCAAATACAGAAAAGCAGAAAATACACAAAAAATATGTGCCGTTAAGTCACAGATACAGTAAAATGACGTCGTTAGATATACTGGTGTGCTTGAAGTTGTGCAACACCATAAGTCGAGTTCTTACGGTCTTGCAGCTAAAACAAAAGTGTAAAATGAGGCAAATTCCTAATAGGGGTGCCTGGTGAGCTTCTCTTGCAATTTTTTCCCCCCGAGAATTTTACGTTATTCGACGCAGCAATTCACTTGGTGAAAATGCGTGGATTTTGCAACTCATTGTCTCCGAGAAACATAATCAACGTGCGTAGAACCCCTGGCTTCTTATATTGTACATTACTATATATCTAAAAACAACTCGTGTTGTTTCGTTCTAAGTAATGAGCTAAGTTCTAATTTGTTGAACGTTAGTTACGTGAGTTTTGTCGTAGACGTGCTCTTTCAGTTGGAAACTAAGGGGATATTCGATTGAGAAATCTCATTACGAGTTCGGGCATTTCAGGCCACAGAATGTGCTCTCCATACATACATGCGTGTTAAGAAATGAGAAAGTGCGAATTTGGGAAAACACACAAACACACACACACGAAAATCACCGTGAGAGGTAGCAGGGGGATATCAGAGAGGAAAGAGTGGTTCGAAATGACCGAAGCCAAACGGCGCGCATAGCTATAGCAGAGTTCTCGGTGCTTGACGGCGTAACACGCTCCACTAGCGCACACCAGCAAGCCACCACCGGCAGCGAATCACCCCTTGCAACGCGTGTGTCTCCGCCGTTGCTTTCTCTTCTTGCGAATATATAGCCATCGCTACCGAGTCGTACTACTCGTGCGCATCGGGAAAAAAAAGAAGACAGCACCGGTCAGAAGTCGTTAGAAGCCATTAATGGACCATTGGAGACGTCTCCTGGAGCTCCTCCTAAATCGGCCATAAAGATAACAAGAAACAGACACGGCCGCTTTTCTAGAACGGAGAAGGGTGGCAGGCAGTCAGTCGGCTTGGAAGCCGCCGTTTCCGCTGATGCGGCCGCCGTACGCGTCGGCAAACCGCCGCGTGTGCAGCGCGCGCATCGAGCCTTAATGCTTCTTTGTGGGCCGCTCTTCTGCCGCGGTCTGGCCAGCCGTCTTGCGCCAGGAATGCACCGTGATCAGCAAGGGAAATCGTTTCGGCCATTACCCACGCGTGCTCTGGATAGCCGCAGCTGCCGTGGATTGAACGAAACGGCCGCGACTGCTTCTTCTTCCTCTTATTCTTGGGACCCACGTCTCTCTCATTCTCTTCATCCGTTCTCGTTCTCTCCACCACCGCACGCGGCGGCAATACCGCCGCAGCCCTCACCCGCCTGCTACCCGTCAGGACGGCGGTTCATTCGCTTAACTCTTCTGGTCTATTTTTATTCGCGGCCAGCGATACGCTTTCTTTCTTTTCATTACGTCTTCTTTATGCCCTTCTGCTTCGGGAATCACACCCGCGCGCTAGTGCGTGCGAGGTTCGGGGAGACCGACTCATGGGCGCACGCGCGCGTTTGGACGTTAAGACTTACGCAGTTCGGCGT
Source organism: Rhipicephalus annulatus (assembly GCA_013436015.1). Lineage (NCBI taxonomy): Eukaryota > Metazoa > Arthropoda > Arachnida > Ixodida > Ixodidae > Rhipicephalus > Rhipicephalus annulatus. The sequence goes on along the minus strand of WOVY01003468.1, from coordinate 4,033 downwards.
TAGCTCGAACGCTCGCGGCAGTGGTCTCCGGCCATTAGGGCCCTATACGAATCTGCGCCATTACGACCTTTCTCTCCTCGCCCGTTGCACGCTGCCCCATCCACTTGCGACCACCACGGCTGCTAAGCAAAGCAGGAGGCAGCATCACCCGCGAGCGAAGTGGCTCGAAACGAGAAGACGAACTTTACGCCGGAAACATTTCGGGCTCGAGTACATGACTGTATAGCGGCGCGCGCGCGCTGGGTGGAAACTTCCGGCCCACTTGGTTTAACGGCGCGAAATTGGTCGTCTCGAGCGGTACTGGGACGACTACCGGTTGTTACAGTGGCACGAAAACGTATACACGAAAGAAGTGCACGAAAACGGCCCCGCTACGGCCGCGCGGGTGTTATGGAGCAAAGTCGTTACACCAAATCACCCCTGGAAGCGTGATTTTGGCACTTCTTGCCTCTGCGTTGGCTGTAGAATAAAAGAGCGAACGGGCGATCGCAACGAGCTTTAGAGCGGCGTGTGTTCTTAATTGGGGAGTCTGGTCTACGGCATCGATGGCGCGCGAAACAAACTCGCTTGATGTGCGGGGCGATCTTCGTTCTTATTTTATAATAATAGAGTGCGACCGTAGCTGGCGAAAGTGCAGCGCAACTTAAGATGGTGCTGTCTGGTCTGCACGTGCAACTCCTGAAGCCTAGGGTAGATAAACTTGAGTGAAAAGGGTGTAGAGCTCTCGCGCATTTATCGTTGAAGCATCGATAAATATTAGTCTCACATCCATATTGCTCAAGCTTTGAGGACTTTGTAACCCATGTCGATCTGGACAGATCCAAAAGTTTAACGTCTGATCAAAGCCTGCAGTGAAAAGTGCATACTATAACAAGTTGGCAAGAAGTACAAAACTATTTTTGGTAATACTACACGACGCACCCTTTATGCAGTGATTTTCATCTGAGCTTTGTAACGAGTGCTGCAGCCATTTGCCAGGTTGCTGAAAATTTCATTTTCGTTTGTCCGAAAGGGAGATGAAAATTACGGCGCACCCACTATTTTTAATTATTGCATAGGTGCGGTCATCTTCATACTTCACCCAAATGATTTCTCAGATTTAGATTGAATGACGTGAAATTAGCACGATAATCGAACTTCGAATGCATGATTTCGTATTGACTCTCGCATTCCCTGTTTCCATTATAAGAAGTGTCCTAGTTAAGGCTTGTCACATCTAAACAAATAACTAGGGAAAATTTGCTGAATATAGATAGGAACCTATTTGATATTTGGTCATCCGTCAGCTTTCGCTAACAATGTTGTGCTTGTGCATCAGGACTGAACTTGCTGAATATAGGATCCTACATGGTATTTGGTCATACGTGCGCTAACAAGGCTGTGTCTGTGCAGCAGTGGCTGAACTAGTAAGAAAAGTAAGTGGAAAAGTAAAACACACAAGGCCTTCACTAACGTTAGTTGGGACACCGTTTACATTGAAAGCGTAAACGTCAACTTTCTGAAATAACAATACTCAGGATGCACCTGCAATTCATTATTTGGAAAAAAAATGTTGGGAAATAATTGCGACTACAAAACCTCAAGCTTGTATCGTTATATGTTGCAATGAAAATTATGTCGCAAATATGTTGAAAAAAATACGTTACAAAAATGAAATATATGTTGCACTTCTGAGCCTATCGGAAGCTCGCCAGAGTAGCAGTTCCCCTCCAGGCACATGTTCCTGCCCAAATAGAAGCTCCCTCCTTCATCACCCGATAAGAAAGAAAACAGAACAGCTTATGAGGCATGGACAATGAACGACCCCGTGGGGTCAAAGCCGCTGGGCAAGGCACAACTGGTTGTGGTAAGGCCGGGTTCAGCCGGATCCGAAACGCTAGCGATGCCCCGCATTGGGGTGCCAGTGCCACGAAGGTAACAAACACGGTGGCATTACGGGCGTGTCGTCTTAATCGAGAATCGATGCCAGCAGCAGCAACTGCCGAACGATGCGAATCAATGTTTGTGGTTCTAGCTGGTGTAACGGTCGGCCTGCTCTTCCGCTGCTGTTACACCACCGATGTTCCAACTGCGGTCGGGTATCCACATATGGCGCTTACCGAGCACGTCAAAGATGACTCCCTTCGATGAACACAATTGGCCCTCGCCATTGATTCTGCATCATCTTCCTCGGCGTCGTACGCGCAGCTTCCAGCTGGTGGTGATGAGCACCTTCTCGCACAGAGTAAGACCTTTTGGAGGACCGTGCCTTGAATATACAAAGTAAACAAGCTATAGTATCTCATTACAAATCACATCTGCTAATTAGTATAACGGAAGTAACATCACTAGAGGTTTGCAAACACTGACAAATGCTTTTCAGGAACAAAACGCCTTATGAATTCTGCACAGTTGGACTAAAACTTAAACGCAATGGAATTTATTATTCAAAGAAAAACGCCCGATAACTGCTAGTCACATAGTGATAAAAAATCAAGGCAATTAGCATGCTTGCAGCCTTCCAACAAGTGTTAGTTCTTTTTTTTGTCCTGTCACTGCAGCTGCAATTATTAGCAGACTATTCCAACCAGATAAAGTACAATGCTTTACAACCTATATGCCTCAGTTAAGTTTCACCCGTTCTAACTATTTATCCCTATAATGCCTAGCAACTCCCTATGGCAACCGGAACTCCGAGAGTGCCCGGGAGAACCTTATGCTCGGCCAGCGCCCAAGATTTGCACCACGATGTCCACTCAGCCAAGCCAACGCTTAGCCATCTATTTGATTGATTCCTACGAAGTATAGAGTAGATTGAGTACCGTAGAACTACGAACAGTGGGAAATACTTACGTTAGGTGGTTGACCATGAACCGGGTAGTCCTAAAAGAAACGTATATAGCTTATTTGTCGTCTATTTGCAAAGGCAAACTTGATTGACCTCTCTATTTCCTTATTTCTCGTCTCTCTCAGTGAGGTAGAGATAACCTTTCCCTTACCTCAGTCTTCGTGGCTCATTTGGCGCGTCGGCAATGCGCTAATACTGCGCAACAAAAATAACAAGTATTTTGCAGTATATGCAGCTAGATGAAGCCCATATTTGCCCATCCTACGTACACAAAAACTCTTAGCGTGTATGTAAGTTGTTTTCGCGCAAACAACGTATGTATCACATAGGCTGTGGCAAAACCCACTACTCCCCTTGGTCAACAAAAATAAAGGGAACACACGTGCGGCTAACAACATTGACAATTCCGGTACCAACTTGTCCAATAATCGAGGACGACATTTAATAAACCGTCAGGATTGCACAAGTGATATGAACACTTGGTCGCACAGTTCAGTTTCACTTTTTATCCGTGTGGAAGGAGTGCTTGAGCACTGATGTTTGAGGGGTGAAGCCCCTAAAGCCATGGGTTTGTCCATGCATGTCTGTGACCGATTCGTAACCACCTATAGTTGTATGACTCATTCAGCAGGTGGCGCTTGTGTGAGTGACAGACAGATGGACGAACGAACGGACAGCCAAACAGAGCGACAGACACATGGACGGACGCATGCATGGACGCACGGATGGATAGACGGGCGGACGCATGGACAGACGCATAGACGGACGCATGGATGGAGAGACGGGCGGATGCACAGACGCTTGGACGCATGGAACGACGCACGAACGGGCCCACAGACGAATGGACGGATGGAAGCAGGAATGAACGGATGGACGGAAGCACGGATGGACGGACAGACGAACAGAAGCACGGACGCGCAGACAGACGGACGGACGCTTCGCCCAACTTATCATTATTCACCCCGTGGATATGCTGTGATTTTTTTTTTTTGCTTCAATGGAGGTTCTTAGAAAAAAAATGCGGCTGCCGCCATCTGAGGCCACCAAGACCAAGCTGCCGGCCAAGCTCTAATAAAGTTTCCTCTCTCTCTCTGATCCCATTACCTTGGGAATCGATGTTATGCGAAGCATGCAGAGAGAAGGTGACTCCAGCACAATACGTGATCACGCACGCCACCCGTCTGCTCGTCCGTCCGTCCATCAATC